>JAOTRA010058959.1:0-16541 GCA_026260255.1 Pseudolaguvia tuberculata | reverse complement strand
ATATATAGATTAGATTGACTGTCATCACACATTTACTGAATAACAAGATAATGAAATACTGTTTGGCATCTAATCAGAAGTGCAAGAGCAAGTGCAGTATGTACAGTATGAGTGCAGAGCAGTTCAGATAAGATAAGAGCAGTGTGAGATGTGGAATATATTAGCATTCGATCAACAACTCAGCACCTTAACTTAACTGACTTTGCTTAACTGTACCTTGACAGGTGCGAGTTTCTGAAAGAATACCGGTTTGTTGGTCTTGAAATCAAACTTGGAGTGCCACATTTGCAGATTGCTCACAGAAACCTGCCGGCAGAACAAAACTCACTGTTCAGACCAAGAAATAAAATCTTAAAGATAAAACATAACTGAATGTTTCACAAGACGTACAAAAGATCCTTTCAAGGAGAAGGTTGCCTTCTGTGGTGTGACATCATAGTGAGGCAGCGGAGGCCGGATGCACACAGAGTGATTGTGTGTCTAGAGAAGGAAAAAAAAAAAAAGATATATTTATAAAGATTTATAAAGTCGGGTCCACCGATACTAAGCCACTATAAAGAAGCATTTTTTAAATTTATATGGCTTGAAATATTTCATTAAAAGAAGTTTCAGATTCATTTGTTACCAGTTTGTTTAATTTTTCATTGCTTTAGCTTTGTGGTTCAGTTGTCTTTTTTGTAAAGAAGTTAAGTGAGTTCTTATAAATGTGTATTATAAGTGTTCTATAGGTGTTTTTTGATACAGTACTGATATTATTGATTTACAAACTAGTGAAACAAATCAATAAATAAATATCGGTTCTAAATGGCTGTTATCACTTACCCAAAAATGCAAATAATCACCATTGGTATCTGTTCTGCAGAGGAAAAAAATCTCACCATGGTCTCGATGACTATAGTCAGGTTTCCGTTCTGATCAGTCAAAGCGACGTATGTTCCACCATATTTCAGGTGACCAACAGTCTGCAGGTACTTCCATCCAGGCTGAGTGAACTGAGTGGTGTGCGCTGGAAGACAACATTTAATTGACTTTAGCATCTACGATGAAGCCGTTTTAAAAGATAGAGGGAGGACTCGTGCAGAGTTTTACACCATCAACATGTTTGTTAATCCACATTCTATCGTTAAACGGAAGTACATTGTGTCTATCAGTCTGACTCGTTTGCATATTTTCCAGAGGGGGTTTGAAGTTTGAAGCTCATGTCAAAGAAGACTATCCTGCAGGATAGTGTCAGACTGTCAGTGAACATGTTAAAGGTTTTAGTTTAAGATAATAGGAATGTGAAATGTGAAAATTTCTCCCAGTCGACCAACTCCTGGCTAAAAGTCCGTCTGAGCTCAGTCTGTGTAGATAAACAATGCAGTACCTGTGATCCAAATGGGGGATTCCACAGCATAATTTCCACTCCAAGGCTCCTCAGCAGTCATAAGCCCGTCTCTCCCAAAGGGAAGATCCTGATAGTAACTGGCCACCAGGTTCCAGGAAATGGTGCTACCAGGACAGACAAGAGAGTCAACATTTTTATCATAAAGCACAAACAATAAAAATAACACAGACCATAACAAAACCATAATAAAACTTAGCAAGCACCACATGACACTGGTCTTAAAGACACAACCTTTTCTGAAATTTGTCCTAAACTGTTAGAAAAATAAATATAAAGATAACCATCTTTACACAGCCCCTTTGACCCTCAAACAGGACCACACAAGGAACTAGAACTCAAAATCAATAAATAAATCAGACAAAAAGTTTGTTTGATGGACTGACTGAGCTGCATACAGAATATTGTCCACTAGAGGGAGCCAATAAAAAGGCACTATACTGTATCTAAATACTTCTATAAGGTACCAGCACTCTCTCTCTCCCTGGCTTTGTTAGAAAGGAAACAAATGTGAGATAAAAGGAAACGGCCATACGCGGACATCCTGCCATTCACGTAGTTCTGGTTAAGGATTCGTGCCCAGCAGCCTCCACCCACATCATCGTTAAAACTGCTGTAGTCTTCAGAGGACCAGAGCTGCTTCTGCAGGGCCAAGGCTTCAGAAACTGTGACAGTCCCAGGGTAATGAGCCCTGCAAGAGAAATTTATACAAATTTGGAAAGATAGCGAAAGACAGTGTGTGTGTGTGTGTGTGTATAAGAAGAAGGAAGAGTGAGAGACAGAAGAAAAGACAGTTACAGACTGTGTATGTGAGTATACCCCACTACATCAACAGCGTTCCTCAGTTCAGAATCCAGAAGCAGGAACAAAGTGATCGGCTCCCACATGTTATCACTGGCAATGATTCGGACTCTCTCCAAGCCACTCTTGTCTAGCGTGTAGCGCAGGATCTGACCACACCAGCACACAGTTACTGACTATAACAAAGGCCAGAGGAGGCGCTAAAGACTAAGTTCTACACAGCACAACTTCAACGAGAGGACAGTACAACATACAACAAACTCTGCTTCAACTGTTAGAAACACATGTAGAATTATAGGAAGATGCTCACCTTTATATATTTGCTGTTGAAACTCCTTTCATTCCATATCTGTACAAAAATAATAATAAAAATAATAATATTTTCCACGCATTTTTATGAAAATTCAACATATTTCTTTCCTTTTTATTTGTATCTCAAAAGCTTGTACCAAATAAATTCCTTAATAAGCAACCTACAATAAATACTAAACAAATAAAACTTTTGTTCTAGACAGACCGCTAAAACACAATTTAAAATTTCTGATCATAAATCAATGTTTTAACAACTTAATTATAATACTGCACATAAAGGTGTCATAATAAAATAACATAATAATGAATATAACACAATGTAACAATTTGAATTTATACGTAGAGTTTTGTCATAAAGTGCAGAGTGACAGCGATCAAAGCCTTGATCTGTCGGCGTATCTAAAAAATTGTTGATACCCAGTCATACTAGAAAAATGGTCTTATGTTGTAACAAAGAATATAGACTAAAAATATTTTTTGTCATAATAATAATGATAATAATAAAAATATTAAGAATGCAGTAGAAGGCGACACATTACCCCAACATATTTAATGTCCAGATTGTGGTACTGCTTCGCGCCAATTATCCAGGACACAACATAGGATGCAGTGATGTCAGGAAAGTGATAGGGCCAGTTTTGGCCATGACCCAGCCATCCAGGAAATGCCCAGGGCAGGCCTACATCACATCAGAACCAACATAAAATTACTGTTTTCAAAACAAGAAAATGACTGATTACACATATATGCAGTGATAAATAATAATAACATTTGCAGCAGTTGCTCTACTTGTATTGACCATCAAAATTCAGTGGTTTCACACACTTGCCTTTTATTCGGTTACACATTTCTCGAAAGAAAATAGAAAAAAATGATAGATGGTTTACTACTTCTGCCTGAACTCTCAAGCCTACATATAATGGACACTTTAGTATCCCATGAGACTGCTATAGAGATAATTCACCATAATCCAAAATGACAAAGAGCTTCGAAAAGCTTTAAATATCTTAAATAATCGCGGATGTTGTATATCTGATTTTTATTCATACTAGCTGTAAACATACTATATTCAACAACATTTTTAAAGTAAGTACCAACTCAACAGCATGACCTACATGACGGATGCAAACAATGTCAGGGGAAAAAGAAAAGAAAAGGTAAAAAAAGCGGAGCCTGTTTTGGAGCAGGGCAATCAAATAATAAAATAGACTATATCCTGAACCAGATTATATTAGCACCCTAGGACAATAACCTTAATATCGTTTTTTTAATGATTTACTATCTTGATAATAGTGTAAGATTATCAATACTGTATACCGTTACAATATCAAAGCGATATCATTGAACCCACCTATAAGTGTGATGTTAGGATTCCTCTTTTTAGCCTCTTTCATCAGCCACCACTCGTATCCCCGGAAGTAATTCTCATCATTTGGGTAGTGCATGTGTGATGGCTCTGTACCATCTGTAAGGCAAACGACACGCGATGATGTACCAATTTTACCGCATGTTGTCTGTGAACGATTTTACCACAAGGTGTAAAAACTCACCAGTTGTTTGTGCATCACCTCCGATTTCAACTTTAAGGATTTGTAACGAGGCACCAAAGTTGGGCTTGAAAAAAAGATGAGAAGGTAAGGACATTTAGGCAGTGTTAAAATTTATGACAACATAATTTAAAGCATTTACCTTGAAAAGATAATCCAGAATTTGACTCCTGTACGGTTCTGCATAGTTCACGAGAAGGCGGGAAGTTGCCTACACACACACACACACACACACACACACACACACACACACACACACACACACACACACACACTTACTGAGATTAGACACTAGGTGACAGTGATTAGACACTGATGAGGTGAGGTGGTCGTTCGGGCATCCAACTCATACGATTGGTGTTCAGTGGGGTTGAGTCAGAATCAAACCAAAACACACATGGAACTTATGAGTATTTGTGCAGAGAGGCAGATCTTAGACCATGTTTCAATAACCAAGCAGACTTCCCAGAATACATTGTGTTAAGAAGGTGATAGAATAGACAATGAAACTAAAGTTAAGTGTAAATAAAAGTTTCCTTTGCGCGCCCATCAATAAAAGTTGTAGGAGACTGTGAGGGTACAGTGTGGCTATTGGAACAAAAAAAGTCTCTATTATTATTCTGGATATTTATTTTAAAGTATAGGCAGTGTGTCCGCAAATTTTTGGCTAAAATGGTTATTTCCGGATGTCATTTAACAATAAATATGCACATATCGAGTAAATGAGTAAAATGCTCTTACCCCACCGCCACTCAAACCCCCGATGCCATCAAATGTCCGTCCAAACCCTCCACTATCATCTACTAAGTAGTTCTGATCGGCGGAACAAACAAGAAAACATAAAGAAATAAAATAAAACACAAAATCGTTGGTTTTACTGCTCATTTTGTCATATATGCACCAAATCGTAACAAAACCTGCTCACATGATCGCCACTACCGCAACACCACGCCTGGTCACGCCTATTTCAGTGACGTCAGACGCACCGCATTGATTCCGGAAGTATCTTATCTTAGGCTCAAAAATTTAGACCAATAGATCCTTTTTAATTTTTTCTATTTTTTCAAACATAGAAAACACATTTAACGCACTAACAGTAATTTTTAATAAGACTTTATTTTACATGTATTAACATGTTTTTGTTGCTTTGGTAGAAAATGACTAACAGTTATTACCATGCATAAATGTTTTTCAACATTTTTTTTTTACTTTAAATTCATTCATCTTCTTACCCGCTTAATCCCTAATACGGGGTCACGAGGGTCTGCAGGTGCCTATCCCAGTACACAGCGTGAGAGGTGGGGGTACATCCTCGACGGGTCGCCAGTCCATCGCAGGGCAATACAGAGACGTTAAACAACCATTCACACACATTCACTCCTATGGACAATTTAGAATCACCAAACAACCTAATCTGCATGTTTTTGGACTGTGGAAGGAAACCGGAGTACCCGGAGGAAACCCACGCAAACGCGGGGAGAACATGCAGACTTCGCACAGAAAGATCCCCGACCCCGGAATCGAACCCGGGACCACCTTCTTGTAAGGCGACCGTGCTGGAGACAAATATAGACTAGATACATTTTAAATCTCGAAAAGTTCATCACGCACATTTCGCCACTAAGTTAAGCGAATAAATGTATACATTTATTAAAAGTAAGAGCTGCTAATTTATGTAAATTCTATAAATAATTTAAAGTAACTATTTGTCTATATAAACCTTTATATTGATTTAATTAAGTACCAAAATCTCTTTCTTGTATAGGTTAATATATAAGCTCCGCCAATATACTATATATAAGCTCGACCAAGCAACCAATGTGGGCCCTTGAGCAATTGCTTACTGTTCAACAAAATATTAGATGAAAGTCGAACTGGATAGGATTTGTAATACTGTAAATATATATATATATATTTTCCGATCGATACTAGAGCTAAATTATTTTCGCTGTTTGGGAATACGGGTCTTTGGAGTTGACACTAACCTCAAAGTTTTGTAAATCTGACCTCTATATTTTAATTATAAAAACGTTTTCAAATTATTATTATTATTTTTTTTACCTTGTTACATTTTATTTACACCAATCGAGAAACGAAATTGCCTTTGAATTGACTTGACTTGACTGCCTGGAGTCGACACTTCTATGAATCGACTCCTGAGAACGATTCGTTGCGGTAGGCATAGCGACGTTACCAACGTCAAAACATGGCTGCCAAAAAGCTGCACCATCCATCCAAACGGGTTTTCATTAACAATCTGAATAAGTATACTTCAAAATATATCGGCAAGGTTACTGCCCTTTTATATATTTATAGTAAAAGTGATTTTTAAAATATATATTATTTGTTTGTTATTCTTCTGCAATATTAATACACTAGACTTTTCTTTCATGTCTCAAGTTTTTAGCTTCGATGGTCTCATTCCATGTTGCTGAAGATGAAATACAGGATGAGCAGACAGGTTGTCGAGAAGGCATTTATCACATTGTTGGAACGACTTCAGGTAAAACTGAAGAGAAGTTTAGTTTTGCAGTGGAAGAATATACTGTGAGTGAAATATCTGAGAAATCAGAGCTCTAATTCACACACACACACACACACACACACACACACACACACACACACACACACACACACACACACGTTTTAATTTTAATGTAAATATATTTTCATAGAACATAGCGCGTGAAGATCTTTTCCGTCATCTGATGGAGGCAGATGTTGTCATTTATAACATTTACAACGAGGATTCTGATCAGATAAAAGAAGCTTCATGGGTTATCTCTGGTATTTTAAAATATTTTCTGTCTTACTTTAAATTAAAAAAAATTCTCCTCAAATATTGTATTGTTGCTCTTCATTTTAAAGAACTTCACAGAGAAATTGATGCATTTCCTGCTCCAAAGACATTCATCTTAATCACCTCAATCATGACGTGGGCTTTAACCCAGACACTTGATCCAGTAAGTATAGAACTGATTACCTGATACCATGTGGGCAGGATTAAGATTTTCAATCTATAGTCACTACTTTTGTTCACTTGGTCTAGAACGATCCAGAGATTCATCTTACAGAATGGGACTACAGGAGACGGAAACCTCATCCCAACTTTAAAGATCACTTGGCTGTGGAGAAGCTTGTGGTTAAACTGGGGAAAACTGTAAGTGCTGTACTGTAGCGTTTCATTGCTAATTAAAAATAAAATATAAATCATAACACAGTCTCTCGAAACAGCTTCAAGTTGTTCTGTTTTTCAGACAATACTAAGATCAGTTATGGCTCTGATATCTGACTCCTGAATTCTATGTTTCAGAATCAGTCCTACTTCTCGACTTATGTGGTGGCGTCCGGATTGCAGTATGGAATGGGCGAGCAAGCATTTCATTTCTTTTTTAAGGTAAAAAGAGTGAGAGTTTAACCTGTCACCCCTTTTTTGCGGCTTCTATAAATGAATAATCTTCATGTATCCATTACTTTATCCCTTATTCTGCTCCGTTTTAGACATCTTGGTTGGGAGAGAAACGGGAAGTGCCGATTTTCGGAGACGGCTGCAACATCATACCAGCTATTCACATCAATGATCTGGCAGGGTGAGTAGAGACCGATAGATAAATGACTCACTGAATTTATTCAGTCTCTAACTCATGGTCTCAAATGAAACGGTGAACGTGAATGAATGTACAAATGTAAACACCCATCTCCTCTATGCCCAGACTTTCAAAATAAATCTTGCTGGAATCTCAGATGATTCAAGTAAATGTATAGATTAAAAGAATTGAGTGCCAGTCATTATCATTAATTCATTCATTCATCTTATAACCTGTGTATTCCCTAAATCAGGGTTCCCAGAGCTCTACTAGCTTATTACAGCGTACTCAGGGCGAAAGTCAGGGGTAAACCATGGACAGGTTGCCAGTCCATTACAGGGCCACACATAGACAAACAACCACACACACACACTCACTCCTATGGGCAATTTAGAATGACCAAACACCAAACCTAATGTACATGTTGTGGGAGAAAACCCACACAAGCATGGAGAGAACATGCAAACTCCGCCAAGATTATGCAAACATTCCCAGCACGATAATCAAACCCGGGACCTATAAACCATTACATCGCCCTCCATCATTATTAGCAAGTTGTTACGTTTTGTGCTAAAATATTTACAGTTGGTGAATTTTCAAATAAACGTTCATTTATTTTCCCTAAAGCATCGTGAAGAACTTAATTGACTGCAAGCCAAAACCGCAGTACTTCCTTGCGGTTGATGAATCACAGAACACAGTTGCTGACATAATTACTGTGAGTTTCAATGAGTAAAGCAATGTTATTTTATATTTTACATATCTTTTCACTGCTCAAGCTTTTTTTCTTTTGGTATAGGCAATAGCGCTAGCGCTTGGTCCAGGAAAAACGAAAAACGTTCCAAAAGAGGCGATATTTCTCACAGAGGAACTGACAGTAGGTTTGGCATGAAAACTATCACTGTGAAAGGAATTAATTTTACACTAAAATTTGATATGGAAATGAACTCTGGCCCCAAACTAATCAAAGCTGCTCAGCTTTGCTCCTTTTTTTTATATCTACACCTTAGATGGTGTAGAGCTCAAAACTTACGTTAGTCGTGTTTTTCTTTCTCAGCAATCGGAAATCGACCATTTGTTTGTCAGCCTTCATATGAAACCCATTTTTTTAGACCTTAATTTCAATACTGAAAATTTAAGCATCAGCTGGGTTTCAAAGAGAGGCATAATTGAAAACATTACCCAAATTGTGGAGGAATATAAACTCACCCGTGGCCTGCTGGTAAGTAATTAGAAGTACAGCTTCTAATATCAATCTATGGTCCATGTATGTTCAGGGAAAATATTTATCTTTTTTTATTTATAGCCCTTTTGCATTTGTCTCTTGGGACCTCCTGCAGTTGGGAAGACCACGATCACCAAAAAGATATGCAAGAAATACAAACTGCACCATGTCAAACTGCAAGAGACCATCAGCGAGACCCTCGCTAACCTGGTACTTCTATTAAACCACGAGACTCCTGACACGTTGACAAAAAAATGGGAAAAAAAATCTTTACCTGATGATATTTTATGCCACAGGAATCACTTGTAAATATGGTAGAGCCGGAAAGCACGACTGAAGTCGAATCCCGTGCAGCGCAGGAGCTTCTGGAGACACTAAGAAAGAACATAGGCAAAAATGGAGGTGATGAAGTGGTCTGTCACAAACCCTGATACAATTGGGCTCATGAAGGAATCATATGGAGTCCATTTATTATTATGCAGAAGCTACCATAAAACATTTAGTAATTATCGTATTTATGATAAATGTAAAAAATATATCATCATGTCTTTGCCTTTAAGAAAGTCGACCCTGTAATAATGACTTCATTCAATGGAATGAATGGATGGATATAAAGATTATCTATTTCATCTAGGTCTGCTAGACCAGCAATATGTTATCCAAATGATGAAGGACAAGCTGCAAACTACGGGATGTAGGAATCAAGGTTTTGTCTTGGACGGATTTCCAAAGACATACGAGCAAGCCAAACAGCTGTTCTGCAGTTAAACAAATAACTATTTCAATCAATGTTCACTATTATTAAAATACATATAGTTATAAGGTTTGATTGTTTTTCACAGATAAGGTCGATCAATGTGAAGACCAACGATTAAAAAACAAGGATATCGCTCCAGGTGGGTTGGTTTATCAAAATGTGATTAGCATGCAGATTTTTATGCAATGTTCCTGACAGAATCTTGTGTGTCTGTGTGTATAGAATTTGTGTTCTTTCTAGATGCCACAGATGAGTTTCTGGAGGGACGTGTCCTGAACCTGCCTGAGAGCGTGGTGCAGGGGACATCATACTGCGTGGAGAAGTACTTTCAGCGACTGGAAACATACCGAAAAAACAACTCAGAGGAGAAAACTGTCCTGAAGTACTTTAAAGATCTGGAGATTCATACCGAGCATTTAGGTAAGGTATCAGACAGACAGCAATTTTATACTTCAAAACCAGGAAAGAAAAAAATCTTAACCTTACATGTAATTCAGCCATTTATATCAACCAGATTTAAAAATTAACACTGTAATACTAATTTTGTCCACTAGATAGTAAAGAATAAAAAAAGACAACAATAAGAATAAGGCACGGTGGCGTAGAGGTTAGCACGTTCGCCTCGCCACAAGAAGGTCCCGTGTTCGATTCCTGGGCAAGATGTCTTTCTGTGCAGCGTTTGTATGTTCTGCCTGAGTACCTGGAGATAACCCATGCAGCACTGAGAAAACATGCAAACACCGACACAGACTCTTTGCCCGGGACCTTATTGCTATGAGGTGATTGTGCTAAGCACTATGCCACCATACTCTCCGTAGTAATGTTTTTACTGTTTATAATCTGATAAATGATTATTTTACTGTTAATATGATAAGTTCCCAGGATCATAAAACATTGTCACAAAACACTGCCAACACTGGGTCCATGAGAAAGGCCCTTAAACGTGAATGTGATAAATTGGGATCTGCCAAATACTATAAAATGGAAATATAACGTTGACCTTTTAAGATCTGATTGGCATGCCCTTGCCACTCTACATATTCCATGATTATGTATCTGTTCCAGAAATCAATTGCGACGACTTGGACAATATCCTCGTGATGGAGAAGATGATTCAGATCATAGGCATAGCAAGGAACTACGGATCCACCGTAAAGGATATGGAGGAACTGTTAAAGCAAGCAAAGATCAGATTGAGAGAGAAGGAAGTGGCGAGAGAAGTCGAAGACAAGCGCAAAAAGGAAGAGGAGGATCAGCGGGCACGGGAACAGGAGGAAAGGGTACAAACATGCACAATATAGGGATTTAAGGATAGAAAGGACAAGCAGGAATTTCACAAGAGAAAGATGATGTTACAGGTTGGATTGCAATGTTAGTCTGGCCATAACAGCGAGTAAAAAAAAAAATTGTAATTTATGACTGGTTTTATGTGTGTCGTTGCAGAACCGATGTCTAGAAGACGAGAGGCATCAGGAGGAGGCGCTGTTGCTGTCTGAATCAGCTCCATTCAGGCGATATTTAATAAACAGCGTGTTGCCTACAGTGATTCGAGGCTGCTTAGAGATCTGTGAGCTCCGACCGGACGATCCCATACATTACCTGGTAGACTTTCTTGACCTTCTAACAGTGATCAAGTACAGCTTCAGAATTCTTTTACTATATTGTTTATACATTTAAGGGTTTGATACTATTACTACTTAAAATGTTACATGATACACCAACAGTTTGTCTTTCACTGTGTTTCTTGTGAGGGTACTTTTTTTTTTTTTACAATATTTTTTGATATCTCCTCATATATGGATTGAATCCTAATTAGGTTGCATTTAATACATTGTTTTCTCTCTTCCTGTTATGTTTCAGGCTCAATATCTCCAAAACAAACAAACCAAAAGTGCAAAAGAGGATGAACGTCAAACAGACTATTCTGAGGGTGATTCTAAAGGCCCCTGGTCTTATTAGTAATAACAGAGTGGTAGGTGACCCAGTAAATGATGTACAAATATGCTTTGAGTCACACAATTCATTTTTATTTTGTATTAAATTAGATAAGATGTATTTTTAGTTTATTTGTTAGATTGATTTTCTCTTAGTCTTGTTCACTAAGAGTCCTCTTGTGTCTTGGCTAATACTGGCTGCACTTTTTACACATCAATAGTTATCACTTTGTGATTTTCTGTAGGAAGCGATGGACTGCGCCACTACTTTTCCAAGGAGTGATGCATATTTCATTTGTTCCTAATAAAATCACACCTTTGAGATTAGCTATATATCCCGGTGGAGTGATTCGATGGGTCTAACTTCTTGCCCGGAGAGTTGAATTCATACATTTTTGCTCTCTTGATTGCCATTCTGATCATTTTGGATTGTATTGTTCTCTGCTGTTGGTGGCGTTAGGTCTGGCTCTGGGGTTGGCGGCTTCTGAGTTTTTCCTTTGGTTTTGACAACAGGTTTGTGAGTTGTAGTTTCCATCAGGTCCGGTTTTGATAGTTGGTTCTTCCTGTCTGCTAACCTCTTTATTAACTGAGGGGATGAAACAACCCGTGGTCCACAGACCTATAAACACATGTTACATTATAGATAGATAAAAAACTACTGAAGAAAATCTAAATATTTCCATACTGTAAAATATCTACACAAATTAAAAATATGGTGCAATTATGCAGTTAGCATTTATCTGCTTGCTATGTCCTGGAATAATGACGTACAGTTGCAGAAGGGAGGGTAATTGAGTGGTCTGTTGCGTCTGGGTTAAGAGCGATCAAACATCTACTCTGTCCTCCTTTTTGTGTTGTTGGTGCAGGTTTCTTAAATAAAAAAACAAAACAAAAAACAAGACACTTAAATATCATTTTAAACAGTTGTATAAATATTTTAAACAGTTGTATATTTTATGTACATTTATATTTCAGTAATTTTGACACCCAGATCCAATGATACATCCATTTATCTCCTCTTTTTCAAGTCACTGTTAGGTTAACATTTTAACCTAAGGCTCTAGCATTAACCCACATTTTTCTAATTACCTTCTTAATTACCTTTTTTCTTTTCTTTCTCTTCTTTTATATCTCCTTTCGGCTGTTCCATCCTAACGGATGCATGTCTCCACCCAACCCTATTCTCCACATCCTTTTCACTCACACCCACTAACTTCATGTCCTTGTATGTCACATCTACATACCTTCTTTTTGGTCTTCCTCTTTGCCTTCTCCCTGGTAGCTATATTTCAAACATCCTCCTATGCATATATTCACTATCCCTTCTCTGTACATGTCCACCCCACCTCAATCTGGCTTCCTTGACTTTCTCCCTAAAACATGCATCATGAGCTTGCACAAGCTGGCATTAAAGCACATCAACCAACCATAATCCAGTTACAGTGTATATGAACCGTTTTTAAGATGGCAAAAAAGATATGGGCTAGTTAAGTATATTTTTTATGGATATGTCATGGCCATATGTGGTCAAAGTTCTGAATATGCCAATGGATCAACAGACCTGATCCATTGGCATATTCAGTCAAACCCATGTGTTATGAGTGTGAGGGATCATCCTCAGTCAGGCTCACCTTAGCTTTCGGAGGTGCTGATGCCTGTTTTTTGCCTGCTTTCTTGATCCTTGCATATTCTAATGCGATTTCGACTCTAAGGCCGATCATAATAGCTTTGTACATATGGGCCAAGGTCACACAGTCTTGTCCTACACAAGGAAGTCAAATCAAATTTGCTGAAATTTGTGAACTTCAGTCAACAATTCATCTGTATAAGAAATCAGACAAGGAAGTCTTTGAATGAATCTTCTAAACACACGGACAGAATAATGATATTATACCGCGTTTGTTTGTAGCCTCAACGTCTGCGCCAGCATGTAAAAGCAATTCTACGCACTTTAATTTGCAGCTCTCAATAGCTCTCATTAGCGGCGTCACTTTGTTTGTGGTCGGGGCATCGATTAATGCACCGTGATCCAATAGGAGTTGGGCGACGTCTGCATGTCCTTCCATGCAGGCGTGATGCAAAGCAGTCCATTTAAACTGGTCATGCAAGTTTACGTTAGCTCTGATGGAAAAACAACAAGAAAGACAGGATCAAACATAAGTCATTAAAATATGCATAAAGTTACAATTTGGATGATATGGTTCTACCTACTTGTGTTCAAGAAGGAACTGAGCCATCTGGTATTTCCCCTTTATGCAAGCTGACATGAGCGGTGTTTTGTACATACGATCTCTGGAGTCCACATGGATGTTCTGGCTGAACGCTAAGGTCAATGTCTCAAAGTCATCACTTTTTACACATCGGTTGAGGTTTATGCTAATTTCTTTGGGTTCGAAGTTCTTCATAACTTCGTCAGCATCAGTACGTTCAGCCTGTCGCCAGTCTGGACTAATCTGAGTCGTTTCCTTTTGAACTTCTGCTTTTGTTGGTCTGATCTTGATCTCTGTTTTCAGTGTTGAGGACTTGTAGGATGAAAGCTGGTAATTGTTAGGCAAGAAATGATTTCCTTTGAAAAAGTCATTGATGTTTATTTTGCCCCAGCGATCCTGGTCGAGGGCGACGACAACATTTTCCAGATACTCTTCGCTTATAGGTGCGTGATGCTCCCGCAGTATGGCCAGGAATGTCTCGTTTGGAATCATGTTTTCTGCAGAGTCTTCTGCTTCCTCCATCTCTGTGTTGAAAGCCTGCCTTAGTTCAGCTTCATGCTCCATTGACCAATCGTGGAGCATTGCTTCGATGCAGAAGGTTACTGTTCCATCCTTCCAAGCCTGCTCTACACTTTTTAGCTCCTTCAGAGCAGCTTTGTGGCCGTTTTTCTTAGCAAGCAGACTTGGCAGTAAATCCTGCAGGTTCTTTGTTACATTGCATCCTGGGAAAATAAACATTAGACCCATTCTAGGTAGAACAACCTGGTTGACTGTTTACATCACCTTTTTCATGTCCCTTTTAATCTGAATAATTTTGTTAAGTGGGAAATAATATGTCTGGCTTGAGACATCACTACTGCAACTAACCTTGAGGACATAGACCTGGACGAGGTTAGTTGCATGTAAGTCAAAGAAAAAGGAAAGCAACAATTAATGCCCTGCGCAAGATTTTTGTCACAGATCGGACGGTTCTGATATGCAATCACCGCCTCGTTCGCAATCTCCGGAATTGTAATCACCCGCACCTGTTCCTCATTTCCACCGTCATCTATCCCCCTATTTAAACGCTCCTCTCAACCTAGTCGATGTCTAGGCTCGTTAATACACGAATGGACTTATCTATGCTCAGCGCCAGCCGAACCGCGTCTGTATATCAGTGCAACTAACCTGTCTCTGTTCTTTACATCTCTCCAAGAAGCTTCACCAGTTCCTGTCCAACCCACCGTGTCCGATCACTACTCTCTCTTCCTTCTGATCACTCCTCTCCCCTAAGGATTTAAGCACTCATCCCAGGCGGGTTTACGCACGCTGCACTTCTGTCAGAACTGGTCACACCCACGTGTACTTCCTGTTTTGTTTACGCACAGTTCTCGTCTGTTTAAGTTCTCCACGTGCATCCCCCCAATAAAACCTGTGTTATAAGTAATTTGCCTAACGTGTGGTACTCTTCTGTAACAGAAGCCTGGACCAACTTACCGCTAGGAACGAACGTGCGCTGTTAACCACCTATCGCCAAGGTTTAAATCCCCCTTTGAAGTTACAACTTGTGGCTTACGATGATAACTGCGGTCTAGAGCGTTTCATCCAACACTCTATTCGGTGCTCGGATCGTATGTTATCCGCAGCGCGTACACCTGCGCACCAATGCACCCCTACCGTAACTTGGAGCATGAGCGCCCCCTCTAGTGCCGAAAACTGAACCCATGCAAGTCGATGCAGGGCGGCTCACCGATAAGGAAAAACACAGGAGATTAAGGGATAATCTATGTCTCTACTGTAGAGAACCGGGTCATTTTCGTGATACTTGTCCTATTCGTCCCAAGGTATCCTGGGTGAGTGCTAGACGGAATGTACCTGAGAAAATGAATCCCTTAACCACTAAAATCACTATCTCCTACCTGAACTCCTCTACTTCTGTTTCAGCCTTCCTCCACTCCGGCTCAGCCGGGAACTTCATTTCAGGACACCTCTGCCGTCTCCTCAAGATCCCGACCACTGCGGCAGGGGCCAAATACCGGATTCACTCCATCACAGGCACACCTATAACCCCTAGGGATGTTAAACATCTCGCTGGACCGGTCACCCTGCAGGTTGGTTCTTTACACACAGAGACCATTCACCTGTTAGTCCTAGAGGGAGCCACCACAGACATAATTCCAGGACGTCCTTGGTTAGTACATCATAACCCAGTCATCTCTTGGAAGTCAGGTGAAGTGTTAAAGTGGGGTGATAACTGTTTCCCAGAATACTTTGTCAATCTCCCCATTCCTCAGAAGATGACCACCCAACTATACACCACCACCCTAGTAAGTCCTATCGAGAACGTCCCGTTAACGTTCCTTCGCAATACCATGAGTTTTACAACCTGTTCTGTGCTAAGAGGGCAACCAAACTACCACCACATCAGCCATGGGACTGTGCCATCAATCTCCTGCCAGGAGAGCCCGTACCTAAGGGGAGAATTTACCCACTATCCATCCCTGAAACCAGGGCCATGGAGGAATACATAACAGAGGCCCTCACATAGGGGTACATACGTCCTTCTATATCCCCAGCAGCATCCAGTTTCTTCTTCGTGAGTAAGAAGGATGGGGGCCTTAGACCATGCATAGACTCCCGAGCATTAAATAAAATAACCGTAAAGTTTAAATACCCACTCCCACTGGTACCTGCAGCACTAGATGAACTCCGAGGTGCCAAAATCTTCAAGTTAGATCTCAGAAGTGCCTACAATCTTGTCCGGATCAGGAGAGGTGATGAGTGGAAAACTGCCTTCATTACACC
>JAOTRA010058951.1:0-16541 GCA_026260255.1 Pseudolaguvia tuberculata | reverse complement strand
TCATACAATACCACAACTCCTCTCTCGGAACCCTGTCATATGCTTTCTCCAGATCCACAAACACACAATGCAACTCTGACCTTCTCTATACTTCTCCATCAATATCTTCAAAGCAAAGATGGCATCTGTAGTACTCTTCCTTGGCATGAAACCATACTGTTGCTCACAGATGGGCACCTCTTCCTTCAGCCTGGCTTCCACTACTCTTTTCCATAACTTCATGGTGTGACTCATCAACTTGACGCCCCTGTAATTACTACATGCTAGCACATCTCCCTTATTTTTAAAAATCGGTATCAGAACACTACTTCTCCATTCCTCATGTATCCTCTCATCTCCCAGAATCCTGTTAAAGAATTCAGTCAGAAACTCCACTGCCATCTCTCCTAAACATCTTCACGCTTCTACTGGAATTTCATCCGGTCCAACCGCCTTTCCACTCTTCATCCTATTAATAGCTGCTCTCACTTCTGCCTTACTAATCCTATCCACTTCCTGCTTCACCATCTCCACATCATCCAACCTTCTCTCTCTCTCATTTTTCTCATTCATCAGCTGCTCAAAATACTCTCTCAATCAACACACTCTTCTCACTAGCCAAAACATTACCATCTGTATCCTTTATTACTCTAACTTGCAGTACATACTTCCCATCTCGGTCTCTCATACCAATACTTTTCTCCGTCCTTAGTGTCCAACTTCTCATACAGCTCCTCATACACCTTTTCCTTAACTTTTGCTACCTCCCTCTTCACCTGTTGCCTCATCTCCTTATACTCCTGCCTACTTTTCTCATCTCTCTGCCGATTTAAATTCTGTTTTGCCACCCTTTTTCGACTTATACTTTCCTGTACTTTCTCATTCCACCACCAGGTCTCTTTGTCTTCCTTTCCCTTTCCAGATGTCACACTAAGTATGTTCCTAGCTGTCTCCCTGATCACTTCTGCAGTCGTTGCCCAATCATTCAACAACTCTTCATTACCACCGAGACCCTTTTTTACCTCCTCCCTGAATCTCACACTACAGTCTTCCTCCTTCAGTTTTCACCATCTTATTCTCTTTCCTGTCCTCTCTCTCTTCCTCTTCTTTGTAACCTCCAAAGCCATCCTACAGACAACCATCAGATGTTGTTTAGCTACACTATTCCCTGCAACCACCTTAAAGTCCCCAATCTCTTTCAGGTTACCTCTTCTGCACAAAATATAGCCTACCAGTGTGCAAATTCTTCCACTCTTATACGTCACCCTATCTTCTTCCTTCTTCTTAAAATACGCGTTAACCACTGCCATCTCCATCCTTTTAGCAAAATCTACCACCATCTGCCCTTCCACATTCCTCTCTTTAAAGCCATACCTACCCATCACATCCTCAGAAAATTGAAATAATTAGAAGCTTAACCAGGTTTGCCAACAATTATAGAAAGCACATTACACTGCCTGATACTAATTTAGCAAATTCACTGAGTTGTTAATTACATTTACTATAAATAATTATTACTTATCTGGTGGTTTCTGTTGATAGATCATTAAATAGAGCTGATGCCTTTAATATTCAAATCTCTCTCTTTCTCCCTTTATTTTGCTCATATATGGGCATATATTTGTTCATTTCTTTATTTATCTAATAATTCCTAATTTACTTATTCCCTAATACTGGGTCCCATCATTCTTTGGGCAAAAGGCAGGGTTAAATCCTGGACAGAACCCAGTCCATTGGTATATTCGGTTTCTTGGATATTGTTGTCATTGGTTTGTTTAAATTGAGACACTCTGTATTTAGACAAGGTCATGAAGCCAGAGTCTGGCCCTTATGAGAAACTGATACTAAAACAAACGTTGATCTTTGTGCTTGCCATCCAGAGGTTTTCTTTGTTAGTCTTTTTTTTGTTTGTTTTTAAAATCCTTTAAGTTTTTTAAATGTCTTTTTCTGGATGTTTCTGTAAACATCTGTTTATTATCAAAACAAATTTTTGATATAAAGCATGTAAACACTGTCTTATTCCTTCTGTATAGAAACTTCACTGAATCTAAAGCACTGTTTTAAACCACAAAAGTTCCATTGGCGGACCTGCTCAAGGCGGTGTGTGCCTTGTCAGAAATCATAGCCCACCTCTGAGCAGACACATCAGTAGGCTGGCTGAAGAAAGACCAATTTCCGCTATGTCTAAATTCAATTGTCAAAAAAAATAATAAACGTCTTAAAATAATGAAAATTCTTGAGTCCAAGGTGAGAAGAGCAAAAACTCCAATTTATTGCAGTCAGAAAGCATTCACAGCATTCAAAGAAGGCAATCTTTCCAACAATAAACAGCACAAGTTAAAATAACAAACTTTCCAAACAATGCAAGTTCCCAAAAGAATGTGCAAATCCTATCACAATTCTGTCCCCTTTCATACCCTTGAAGCGTTAGTATTATTTTTTAATAATCAATCTAGTTTTGCCAAATTCCCATTATTTTCAAATTTACCCTTTCAGGCTCCCCCTTTAGTGATGCATTTACCATTATTTCTGGCTCTTTTCTAATTGTGACGTAGGCTATTGTGTTGTAGTCTACCCTAGTAATGCAGGCCCTACTGTTTGGTGGCAGTCCTGTAATTTTACATTAAAACCAAGCATGATTTATTTTGTAAAAAACGACGATACCCATATACAAGTCTTCTTTCTTCCGGATTTTTCACACTTTGCTGGTTTGCAACCCAAGATTTCACGTCGCTGCGGATTTTATTCAAAGTTTTTGTACTTTGGACATAATAACCACCCAAAATGCGTAAGTTTTTATTTTATTTACTTTTCTCTTCTATATATAAGTTTTATGTATTTTTTTGTTGTTATTTGAACTATTTCTAAATTATATTGTGAAATCACCTATTCAGTTAAATTCTTTAATGTTTTTTATCAGTTCACACTAGAATCACCTATTTTATATTCTTTTAATGATTATTTTAATTCAGTACTTAAGTTCACACAGTTAGTAATTAAAAGCTAAGTTTCAAGTCAGTATTTTTATAGAACACCATGACAAAGTGGTATGCACTTATTTTATGTATTTCTCTCTTTTTCTAGCACGTTTAACTGCTAAACGTAAGGAGTTTATCCTGCGAGTGTGGCGTTCTCAACTGGCCAGTTTAACTGGGGAGATATATTTTAGATATATTATAGAGTATTTTTCTAGACCAACTCATCAATTTGCGCACTTTAGAAGAAAATACTTCAGTGCACCTTGTCTTTCCCCCTGAACCTGTGATGTCACAGTGCAGACTGAGCCTGCCATTCTCCCCTCAACCTGTGATGTCGGAACACAAACAGACCACACACATTCTCCTGATTCCACTGGGAACCCTGGGCCTTCTGGAGTTAAAAACGTTCGCAGACAATTCCCACAATGTAACAGTGTGTCTCCTCTTCCCATACTATCACCACACTTGTTTTCGAATGAGGACTTCTCACCCCATCAGTCGTCTCGTTCCCATCATCCTTGTACTCTCCCGCTGTTGCTTTCTCCGATGAAGACATCATTCTTGACACTTGACTAGTAATGGGGCTCTTTCAATAAAGATATTCCCTTTCAGTACCACTGTGTCTCTGGTGTCATTTTTTGTATTAGTATTTTTATCTTGGTTTGTTTTTAGTTTAACACTCAATTAAGTTTATCTAGTTTTTAAAGATCTCTGATAGCAAACTGTCTCTGTCTTTAGTCTATTCTTCACCACATTTAGTTCCCTTTCATACCTTTATTTTAGTGCTACGCATAATATGTATGTTATAGTTAGTTTATAATTAGTTTTTTTATCAAAACTATTTATCTCTTATTGATCACGCCTATTTGCTCGCGTCGCCCTTATTTCTAAGCATTTTTCATACAGTCTCTATATTTGAAATTAAAAAATCTCTACCTTTATTATTTGTTTTGAGTTTGTGTGATGTCCGTCAGGGAGTCAACATCCAATAGTGTTTATGTCGTCGTGTGTTATTCTTTGATTAATCATTAACCAAAGTACTCACTTTTCGGATTGATTTGCATTAGAACCAAGACAGTAGTAAAGCAAGGATAATTTACATAAACCCTGAAATACCTGTCTTTTGTGGGTTATTTTTACTTAACAGTAAAGTGAGAAAGTGAGAAACTATTTATGCTCCCCATTGACCCAATAGGAGCCTCAATCACTCTATGAGATCAGTCTGACAGTTTTGGGTAATACACTGATCAATCACTCTATGAGATCTGTCAGTCATGGGCGATAGACTGATGTTCTAACCTGAAGTTATTTATAAGCAAATATTAATACAGCCACAAGACTGACTAAAATTCTGCACATTCCCATCACACCATATATAAAAACTAAAAATAATAAAACAGGAAATTGTGTAAACAACCAGGTACTCATAGTGGCCAGAGGGAGTGTTGAAGGCAGTTTTCCATTCATCTCTTTCTCTAATACATACGAAGTGATATGCATTACGGAGATCTAGTTTGGTGAAAATAGTAGCGCCCTGGAGAAGTTCAAAGGCAGGAGACATGAGAGGCAGGGGATATCAATTCTTTACAGTGATATCGTTGAGACCCCAGTAATCGATGCAAGGTCACAGAGACTGATCCTTCTTCTTAACAAAGAAGAACCCGGCCCCTGCCAGGGAGGATGAAAGACGGATAATGCCGGCAGCCAGAGATTCGGCAATATAGGTCTCCATGGCCTTGGTCTCAGGGCCTGACAATGAGTATAACCTCCCCCTAGGAGGAGAGGTGCCTGGGAGAAGATCTATCGGGCAATCATAGGGACGGTGGTGGGGGAGTTAGATGGCCCTAGACTTGCTGAAGACCAGCCTCAAGTCTCCGTACTCCGGCGGAACCTTGGAGAGGTCTGGAGATTCCGCACTGTGCATGCTTGTATCGGTGCTGTTAGGGGTAGCTTGAAGGTAGGATGAAGCACAAGATGGCCCCCACTTGAGTATGGTGTTCCTGGTCCAGTCGATAAGGGAGTTGTGACGAACTAACCAAGGACGCCCCAATACCACAGCTGCATGAGAGCCCCTCATGACCAGAAAGGTGATCCATTCTGTGTGGTCACCCATGACCAGAAGCTGTACTGGGCACATCTGGTGGGTGATGGCAGCCAGACGGTTACCATTTAGTGCTTGAACTGGTAGGGGGCGAGTCAGAGGGTGCACCGGGATGCAAAGTTCACATCAGGTTCTGATCGGAGCCAGAGTCAATGAAGACCTTTGTCGGAAATTGGCGAGTACCATGGATCAAGTTAGCGTCTAGGCACGATCTGGTTGAGGACAAAGTCTTATAGTCATGGTCCCCTAGGGCCCTCAACCCCCCTAGGTGACCCTTTCTTTTACTGGACAAGCTTGAAGGAGGTGGCCGGCCTTGGCCCAGTAGAAACAGACCCCCTCCCTACGACGGTGCAGGCGTTCCTTCAAGGAGATCTGAGTTCACCCTACTTGCATTGGTTCGGGTGTGTCTACTCTGCCCTCTGCGAGTCTGACCCCGTGTCCTCGCTGACACCTATGAGCGTCGATCTTGCCGGCTAGGTCCATGGTCTCCTGTAAGGTTTCCGGAAAGTCTTGAGAGCAAAGCAG
Organism: Pseudolaguvia tuberculata; assembly: GCA_026260255.1. Taxonomy (NCBI): domain Eukaryota; kingdom Metazoa; phylum Chordata; class Actinopteri; order Siluriformes; family Sisoridae; genus Pseudolaguvia; species Pseudolaguvia tuberculata. The sequence continues at coordinate 10,958 of JAOTRA010058951.1, read as the reverse complement.
GTCTTGGATGTCATCAATCAGTCCGTTAATGAAGACATCTTTTATGGCACGTTCATTCAACCCACACAAGGCTGCAAGAGTGCAGAACTCAATAGCGTAGTAATAGGCCGAATGGAAACCTTGTCGTAATTGCAGCAGCTGTTGGGCAGCCTGTCGCCCCGTAATGGAACAATCAAAAGTCTGCCGCATCTCACTGGTAAAGAAGGCATAACTTGAACAACAGGTGGAAGTTACGTCCCACATGGCCGTGGCCCACTCTCGCACCCTGCCAGTGAGTAAAGTGATAGCGTATGCCACCCTGGACCGTTCAGTAGGGAAGGCGGATAACTGGAGTTCCATAATCAGAGAACACTGCGAGAGAAAAGAGCGGCAAGTTCCAGGGCCCCATTGTAGGTGGGGGGTGAGTTTAGGCGAGGTTCGGTGGGTGGTGCTGTGGAGGGCATATTAAGGGAGGCCGGAGGTGAAGCAGGAGAGGAGGCGGGTATCTGAAGGTTGTTGACACGTTCCTCCAGGGCAGTAAGCGAGCCAGTGAGACGCTGGTAGTTCTGATTCAATTGCTGAAGGTCCTGATGATGAGAGCCCAACATGTTACCCTGGTTCCCCACCGCAGACCGGAGTTCCGACCACTCTGCTGGGTTCATAGTGGCTCGATTATTCTGTCACAAAGGGTAAAGTGGATAGACTGGAACAGAGAACCCAAAGGCCGCGCGAAAAGACCAATAACGGGTGGAAACTGAAAATAGATCACGAGAAACGAAAACGGGTAGGAAACCGCGAACCACAATATAAGTGGTAAATTAATAAGTGGAAAAATAGCGGAGGGAGGAAAAAGCAAAAATCCAAACAGGAAGTGAGGAGATGGAAGAATACAGAAAAACTAACAAGGCAAGATATCAAGATTCAGAAAAATCTCAATGAGCTGGAAAACGCAAGACTACGGTGAGTAGCGCGATAATCGATTGAGGGAGTAGGGGACACACACCGCTATTTAAAAGGCCAGAATCCTAGCGGAAATGTTGATCAAGTGTGCGGAGAGCGAAGGCATGAGCAAGAGCGAAACTCCGGTCTGGAGGTGGGCGGGCAGAGGCGACATCCAGGCAGGGCATGACACAGGAAGTAGAATTGGAAATTGATAAACTGGACAAAGTCTACTGGCTTGAAGTAGAAAACCCAACAGAGACTGAGTTGTACAGAGTAGGGTTTCTTGGTATTCCACAATCAACTATGATGAGGTAGGACAGGATGAGGAGTATGAAACATTGTGGGAAGAACACGTAAATGATTGTGAATATGACATAAAAGTTACAGACATAATTATAGGCAAACAAGGGGTTGCTGCTTATGTCAAACTACCAGAGAAACTGGTGGAATGGTATCAAATACAAGAGGTCATTCCACACATTGCACTGATGATCGGGCGTGGTTTTGATTCGAAAGATTTAGGGACAGTGATGAGGGAAGCAGGACAGGTAAAACAATGGCTGCCGACAAGGAACCCATATATACATAGATCAGAGCAAAGCGATTTTGTACAAATATCACAGAGTTCTACAGTAATGACTGAAGCAATTCAAACCATAATACACACACAGGAGAGGACATATGTGAAGATTGAATCAAAATTGCAGATGACACCATATCAGGAACAATACCCACTGTCAAAACAAGCGGCTGAAGGGATTCGTCCAGTAATTCATGGATTGGTAGAGGCAGGTGTGTTAGTGCCCACTAGGAGCCCCTGCAACACCCCGACCTTCACTGTCAAAAAAACAAATTCATGTGGCAATTAGTACATGATTTAAGACCAGTTAATCAAGTAGTAGAAACTCCAATAGTGCCTGATCCTCACACATTGTTGTCAGATATCCCGGAAGGGACGCAATGATATACAGTGATCGACCTATGTTCAGCATTTTTTCGCATCCCACTTCACCCTGATTCCTTTGCAATGCAATCCCTTTTGCATTCACCTATAAGGGAGAACAATACACCTACACATGACTACCACAAGGTTACTGTGAAAGCCCATCCATCTTTAATCAAGTGCTAGCACAGGATCTAGCAAATTTACAAATACAAAGTCGACTGCTACAATATGTGGATGATCTATTAATCTGCAGTTCAAACAATGGCTACCAGACTCAATAACAGTAGTAAAGATGTTAGCCGAGAAAGGACACAAAAAAGTAAAGAGAAATTACAATTCTGTTGGCAAAAAGTAGAATACTTAGTATTGTATTGTACTTAGAGTATTGGAAGGAACATCAAGAAAAATAGCACCGGAAAACATAGAAACCATAACAAAGGCCCCCAAACCACTGATGGTAAAGCAGATGTTGTCATACATGCGCATGGCAGGTTTCAGTCGACCATAGATCTGTGATTTTGCATCAAAAGCACAACCATTTAAAGAAATGATAAAAGTGGCAGGCCAAAATAAGGGTAACACACTACTAAAATGGACCCTGCACGGAGAGGCAGGCTTTAAAGTTTTTAAAGCAGCTATGGCATCAGCACCAGCGCTGGCCAGTCCAAACTACGGAAAACCGTTTCAATTATTTGTATCAGAAAGGAAAGGGTTTGTAATGCCCTCTCAGTCACTCTCCTGAATACTAATCCTGCTTACCTGTCTCCTGTTCCAAGCCAATCACGTACGCTTTGTAAACCCACTCCTCAAACACTTTGCGTCCAAGCTCGTTCGAAGAAGCTAAAAGAACAGCGAAAGACTCTCCGATAATTATACCGTTCAGCATCTGTGTCCGTGTCTGTGTTCAAGTCACCTCTCCACCCCAGGTCTCGCACCAGCCCTTCCCGCACTCTCTCTTTGTGTGTCACTCATCCAAAAATAAAAGAACTGTGCTTTACCTGTGCGATTTACCTATCTGTGGTTCTATAGCGTAACAGAAGCTTGGACCAATACAACAATCACAGCACAGATTAGTGACCCCGACCCGATCACCGCACTGACGGAAATTATTCGTCAGGTGCTGTCATCGCGATCCCCACCTCCTACATCACCCACTCAGTCGGATCCCGTCACCACACCTCACGCGTCCAGTCCCAGCGACTGGCCAGCGACGTTGTCTGGCAAATCGGAGAAGGGAAACGGATTCTTATTACAATGTCCTCTGGTTTTTTTCCAAGCAGCTGGATCTTTATCCCACTGGCATTTCAAAGCTTGCCTACATTACGTCCTTGTTATCTGAAAGCAAGGTGGTAACATAACCACATCTTTTAACCAGTTCGTCACACACTTTAAAGAGGTGTTCGGACGTCACGATGGTGGAGTCGTGGCAGGGGAGCAACTTTAAAGGCTCAAGCAGGGTAATCTCTCAATCCAAGAGTACGCTCTTAAATTTCATACCTTCGCAGCAAGCTGTGGGTGGAACGAAAGAGCCCTACTCACTTTCTACTGGCAGGGTCTCAACCAACAACTCCGTCTTCAGTTTGCTGCTTACGATGACACCTGTGGGTTGGAGCGCTTTAATTTACACTCTATTTGCCGCGTTGATCGCATGGAAGCTGTGTGCAAGGAGTCAGCCCAATTTAATACTCGCTTCCTTTTGCCTGAACCAATGCTCCCTCTAGTGACTAGCCTGGATTTGATGCAATTGGATGCAGGCCATCTCACTCAGGGAGAACGCCTCAGGAGGGTGAGAGGGGGCTTATGTTTATACTGTGAAGTCAAGGGCCTCTTCTGTGATTCTTGCCCTGTTCGCCCCCCAGAGGCCCGGCTGAGTGGTATTTATACCATACCTGAAAAAATGAACCCGCTTACCACGTCTGTTAAAATCTGTTTTAAGACCTCATATCTATCTGTTCCAGCGGTCCTCGACTCCGGTTCTGCAGGGAACTTCATCTCCGGAGACCTCTGTCGAGCCCTACAGCTCTCCACAGTCCCTACCGAGAGCCAATATCAGATCCGCTCAATAACCGGCACCCCCATTACCCCCAGGTGTGTAAGACATCTAGCTTGTCCAGTTACCTTGTAGGGGGGGCTGTTACATACTGATTCCATTCATCTCATGGTTCTAGAGGGCCCCACCACTGAAGTCATTCTGGGAAGGCCATGATTGGTTCGCCACAATCCAGTTCTCTCCTGGGTGTCAGGGGAGGTTGTAAGATGGGGTGATAACTGCTTTCATGGATGTTTACCTGTTAACCCTGTGATCTCAAGATGCCCAGTATCTCTAGGACTCTCCACCCTGGAGAGGCCAGTGGAAAACGTATCTGTGTACATTCCCCAGCATATAAGCAGTTCAAGGACCTTTTCTTTTTTGCCCGAGGAGAGCGACCCAACTTCCTCCAAACCGGCCATGCGACTGCACCATTGACCTACTACCGAGAGCGCTAGTGCCTAAGGGCAAAATCTACTCACTCTCCCTACCGAAGAAGAGAGCTATGGAGGAGCACATCAGTGAGGCCTTGAGCCAAGGGTACATCCGCCTTCAACGACGGTGAAATAGCTACAGCAATTCCTGTGGTTTGCCAATTTCTAATGACGGTTTATCAAGAACTATAGTCTGCAAGCCTGCCCGCTCACCAGTATGCTCAAGGGCAAACCGTCCTCCCTGACATGGACTCCCAAGGCTCGTGAGGCCTTTCAACGTCTGAAATCATTGTTCACTTCTGCACCCATCCTGGCAAATCCAGACCCGAAGATCCCCTTTATCCCGGAGGTGGATGCCTCTACCACTGTAGCCGGAGCGGTGCTTTCGCAACGTCAGGAGAAATCTGGGAATCTGCACCCGTGTGCTTATTTTTTGAGGAAATTCAGCCGGCGGAATGCAACTATGACATTGGCAACCAAGAGCTTCTGGCCATCAAGTTGGTGCTAGAGGAGTGGAGACACTGGTTGGAGGGGGCTGACCACACTTTCACAGTTATCACAGACCATAAGACAATCACAAACAATCCACGTCAGGCACGGTGGGCCCTGTTTTTCATGCGATTTGACTTCATGATCTTGTTCCATCCAGGCTCCAAAAATACCCGGGCCGACGCTCTGTAATGGCAATTTAATGGGCTAGACAATGTAGAGGAGAAGCACGAACCCATTCTACCCTCGTCCATGATCCTGAGTCCTATAGAGTGGACCGCAGCAGGCCCATTACCTCCGCCGCTGGGCTGTCCCGCTGGTAAGCAATATATACTTGTACTCAACGCCTGGCTCTAATCCACTCGGCACACGCCACCCCAGGCACTGGCCACCCAGGGGCCAATGGCACCCTCTCGCTACTGTCAGAGCGCTTCTGGTGGCCCAACATGGCTGAAGAAATCAGGACGTATGTGAGGGGGTGCAAAAACTGCGCCATATCCAGGAGCCTAAGGAATCCGCTGTTTAGGAAGCTCAATCCTCTCTTCCTATCCCGAATCATCCGTGGTCTCATCTGGGAGTGGACTTCATGACTGACCTACCAGTCTACAGAGGTAACACCTGTATTCTCGTCATGGTTGATCGATTTTCAAAGTCATGTTGTCTGATTCCCCTCAGAAAACTGCCTACTGCCATGGAGACAGCCGAGAGACTTTTTAACCACGTGTTCCCGTATTTCGGCCTTCTGGAGGATATTGTCTCAGATCGAGGACCTCAGTTTATCTCCCGTGTTTGGAGGGCATTCTTTGTCCTCTTCTGAGTCGCAGTCAGCCTGTCGTCAGGATACCACCCTCAGACCAATGGCCAGACAGAGCGCAAGATACAGGAATCAGCCGTTTCCTCCGTACATTCGGCCACAGTCACCAGGACTCCTGGAGCCAGTTCCTCGGATGGGAGGAATATGCCCAGAATTCACTATGGCAAATTTCCACAGGTCTAACGTTATTCCATTGCGTGCTGGGTTATCAGCCTTCACTCTTTCCATGGTCAGGGGAACCTTCTGATGTCTCTGCAGTAAATCACTGGTTCTGGGAGAGCGAGAGGGTTTGGGACCAAGCTCATCAGCAACTTCAGCGGGCTATCCGCAGACAGCAGCATACTGCAGATGTCCACCAACCCGGACTATCAACCAGGTCAGAAGGTGTGGCTGTCCCCCGGAACTTGCAACTGCGACAATTATCCAAAAAGCTAGGTCCCAGGTTTGTTGGCCCCGTCACCATCTCAAGGACAGTAAACCCGGTCACATTTACATTGTCACTCCCCCCAGAATACAGCATTCACCCCACTTTCCACGTATCACAATTCAAGCCTTATTTTGAACCTGCCTTTGCCCCCACAGATTCTGCCCAGGAGATCCTGTCACCATGGCGCCGTAGTGATAAATTAGAATATCTGGTGGATTGGGAATGGTCCGGAGGAACGATCTTGGGTGATACGGGATGACATTCTGAACCCTCAGCTAATTCAGGAGTTCCATCAGGCTAACCCGCAAGCCCCGGCACCACGAGGACGTGAGAGACCACCACGGCATTGCTCGTTTCAGCCCTCGGAAGCGAGCCATCAGGAGGGGGGTACTGTCATGCCCTCCCAGTCACCGCCTCACTCTCCCGAATACTAATCCTGCTCACCTGTTTCCTGTTCCAAGCCAATCACGCACGCTACGTAAAGCCACTACTCGAACACTCTGCGTCCATGCTCGTTTGAAGAAGCTAAAAGAACAGCGAAACATTCTCTGTGTTTTTCACTTGTTTCTATCTATGTTCCCAGGATCCCGATTGTGTCTGCAGTGTCATGCTTTTGATTGTTTGTCTGTGTCAGAATCTGTGTCCGCGTTTGTGTTCAAGTCACCTTTCAGCCCCAGATCTCGCACCAGCCCTTCCCGCACTCTCTCTTTGTGTGTCACTCATCCAAAAATAAAAGGACTGTGCTTAATGCGATTTACCTGTCTGTGGTTTTATAGCGTAACAGGGTTCGCATAAGCTGTGCTCATGCAACAGCAACAGGGTATAGGAAAACAGCCAATTGCATACTACAGTACTGCACTCGATAACATAGAAAAAGGGATGCCCCCATGCTACCGAGCAATAGCAGTAGCGGCTTTTGCATATCAAAAAACATCTACAATTACAATTACATTGTACACTTCTCATGCGCTCCAAGCTTTATTAATCAATCGTTTGTAATAACCAGTGCTCGAAAGGTTATGAGGTCATTCTGTTCGCACCTGAATTGACCATTGAAAGGTGCAACTCTATTAACCCAGAAGAACGTATGACATTGCCCAATGAAGGATCTCCACATGAACACATTGCTGAACCTGATACATTTCCTAAAGCTAGAGCTGACCTACAGGCTGAACCCCTTACAGGAAAAGGTCTGATTTTCTTTGTAGGTGGCTCATTTTACAAAACAGATGAATGAGTCAAAGCTGGATATGCAGTAGTGGAGTATCATCAAGATACTGAAACATTTGTTGTGCAGTGTAGTATTGCAGTACCACAACCATGTTCGGCGCAATTGGCGGAAATAAAAGTTCTTACAGCAGCGTGTAAACTAGGAGCAGGCAGGAGCTGTACAGTTTTCACTGATTCACATTATGCATACATATTGTGTGTGTCATGTGTTTGGCTCTATTTGGGCTCAGAGAGGTTTTCAGAGAGCTGATGGTTCAAGTATAATGCACGGTGAAGCTAAAGCAGAACTCTTAGCTTCAGCAGAGTTGCCAACTGAATTAGCTATTGTGAAATGTGCAGCCCATAGACATGACGATTCAGTGGTAACGAGGGGTAACAATATGGTGGATGAAGTAGCTAAAAAGGCATTGGTAGGAGAACAGCATATTATGGCGATGATGCAGCCTGAGGAGGAAGATGAGATCCAACAACAACAAATCACACTTGATGATGTAAAAACGTATCAGGAAAACGCAGGGCCAGAGGAGCAAGTGATGTGGAAGCGTGGTGCAGTGGTAGATGCAAGCTCTGAAGTGTGGCGTAGTTGTGAGGGAGTCTTAGTGGTGCCAACAGCTTTATTGCCTTTGTTAATACAGTATGCTCATGGGATAGATCATTGTAACAAGACGGAGGTCATCACTAAGTCGAGGAAGAAATGGTGGTCACCCTATTTAACTGCAATGGTGGATAAGTTCATGAGAGGTTGTGAGTTGTGTGCAACTAGGAATGTGAGCAAACATTTTACTACACCAATAGGACATATCCCGGAACCACGGGGACCATTTAGACATCTAGTGATGAATTTTGTAGATATGCAGGACAGAAAAGACGGGAATAGATACATCCTGGTAGTAGTGGATAGGTTCAGTAGATGGGTGGAAGCAGTAGCAACAGTGAAAAATGATGCCAAAGCAGTGGCTACGTTTTTGTGTAGAGAAGTGATTTCCCGCTTTGGGATCCCTGACCAAATTAGTTTAGATAATGGGCCACATTTTGTGAATTCAATAAGGTCAACTCAATAAAGGCAACTGAAAGGTCAACTCAAGTTTGGGGAACAGCCTACCTGACTATTAAATTTACATACCTGAACACTAGCAACATCCGGGTGTTGTCGGGACTAAGAGGAAGACCTACCAGTAATCCAGAAACAGGGATTGGACATGCAGAAGTAGTCCCAGTAACGCCCTCTACGTCAGATGCACCTAATGCCAGCACAAATGAGCATGTGCAATGTGCCCTTAAACTGGTAATGGCAGGATATAATCGTAGTATGCTACCCCATGTAATAGCATGGACGTTAAACAGTGCCCAAGGGTCCCAGTGGCATATGTAGTGGCATATGTAGTCGACCAATAAACCCATCACCCTAGCAACCTACAAGACGAAGGAGAGGTGCCTCAACCAGACAACGCACCAACAGATTCAAATGACAGGTATAAGAAAACTACGCCTTAACATCCAAGTACCGGATACAGTAACTAGCCAAGTGGACAGTGTATTTATGATTGGACAACCTGCAGAAGATTCATGCCTTATCACAGATGAACAAGCACAAGCCTGGGATCTGCGAGAACAAAACATCGCCAAGGCACAAGAAGCTGTGGTGCGAGCACGAGTATACAATTGGATTTCTTTTGCTTCTTGGCAGACTAATGTGCAAAATGGAACAGCAACCTTCTCCTTTGGAATGAGATGCGCACGTTACCCAATTTTACTTGTGTCGTAGACAATGGGGTCTCAATGAGAAACGATGATACAAGACAATTGGTTAAACTGAGCAGTGTACACCTGATAACCCATGAGAAACAACAACCGGGGGGGGATGACTTATACAAGAAATGGCTAGAAGATACAATCAGACAAGTTACAACTGGACAGGACTGTATTGTGTGTCACAACCGTACAAAGGCACCCCCAGAAGTGAGACCAACTCAAGGAACAGCAGAGTGTGCTACCCTACCTTACACTTCTACCCAGTTGTGTCCAATTATCTACCTACTAGGTTCCATGTTAAGATCGTATGCCGTGGACTGTGTGCCCCAGTATTATTGAAAGGAAGACTTATGATTTATCCTTTCCCCAAAGAACTGTTTTACTCTACTGCTAAGACCAAATTGAGAACAAAACAGGCTGTTTCATTAATATCAGCACTCCAAAACCTCACTTATCACAGATACTTAAACTATAAGAACACATCACACATAACTAAATGGGATGACAGTAGTATTACCATAAATTGGCAGGGTCCCGGTAAGGATACCGGATGATCAGAAAGTGCAGAGAGATGCACCAATATAATAATGGGGAGTTTTACTTCCAGGAGTTCAGGCAGTGAGGAATGTGTATTGGATTAACTGTGTGTGGTATAACCAACAGAGATGTATTAACCATACTATTGCAGCATTCGGATTACTGGCTGAGCAGTTGCATGCTACTACTTTAATGACTGTCAAGAATAGGTTTGCCTTTGATGTTATGCGAGGTCCAAAGAAGGGTGTGTGTGCGATGATTGGTACTGATCCTTGTACAGTAATTCCCCTGAATACAGGCACAGCAGATCCGGAAGACACAATGCTGGCCGACATGACCAAAGTTACGGATGAAATGGAGAGCAAGCAGCAGCAGGAGAGCGAGCAGCAGCACGAGAGCGAGCAGCACGAAATTTAAAACTCCCAAAGATTAGAAGTTCCTCCAATTTCAACAAATACGGTACGTAAATTGTGTCTACCGTCCAGCTTGTCCAGTGCGTTCAGTGTAGGATGTTTAGCCAGTCTTCTACCGTCAGCAGCGAGCTATTTACGTGGGACTGGTGTGTGCTAGTTAGCACGCTGACGGAGAGATCGTAGCATTAGAGGAGCGCATCCAGTCTTTAGAGAAGTTTAGTGAGTGTCAGGGTAGTGCAGTAGGTGGACTGGATGCCGTAGATAGGCCCACCCCGACTCCGGCGTTAGAGCCCTTACAGCGGGGTGAAATGGTAATGACCCGGCAGCATAGTCGCTTAGCCAAAGCTAATGCTGCTAAGTCAAGGGAGCACCCCACAGAGACTAGCGTGCCTTATATAACAGCCCTCCTCAGCGATGCACCCGCTGAGAACTCTGGTTATTGGAGACTCCATAGTCAGGCACATTAAATTAACCAGACCATTAGGGTCTCCAGCGGCTATAGTTAAATGTATTCCTGGAGCCAGAGCACCATACATAACGGCTAATCTTAAGGCATTAGGCCAACATCGATTTGCTAAGTTAGTGGTACATGTCGGTGCCAACGATATCCACCTTTGCCAGTCGGAGACGACTAAGGTTAATTTTATAGAGGTGTTGAATTTGGCTAAGAAAATGTCCGATGTCATAGTATGCTCTGGTCCCATTCCAATGCGACGGGGCGACGTAGACTACATCAGCTTATGGTTGCTAAACCGCTGGATGTCCAGGTGGTGCTCTGAGAACAAATTACCCTTTATTGATAATTAGCGAGAGTTTGAGGGCAAACATGGCCTGTTAGGGCGAGATGGCATCCATCCAACTTGGGAAGGGGCTGCTGTCTTGTCATGCAATAGCCCATAGTCTTAGGACAGGCCTAGTTAATCGCTGACTGTCCAGAGCCCAGGCCATGGAGCAGGTGGTCAGGTT
>JAOTRA010058902.1:0-16554 GCA_026260255.1 Pseudolaguvia tuberculata | reverse complement strand
ATCTATCTATCTATCTATCTATCTATCTATCTATCTATCTATCTATCTATCTATCTATCTATCTATCTATCTATATCATTTCCTTAGGCAATGATAAAGAATTCCATTTTTGCAATTATTATATTAAATTAATTTCCAGTTTGTCCAAACGTCTAGAAAAATCAGTCAATAAGTCCTTTCTTTAACACAAATTAACAAAAATCTGTAAATCTGTAAGAAGTAAACACAACTAGATAAACCATTCTCTATATTCTGGAATAACAGTGATATGAATGAACTATACTTCACCTACCATTTGGGTTATTTTTCAGATCATAATCAGCTTCATCTCACCTGGAAAAAAATCGCCCAAAACATCAACGACTTTTTTACTCCTTAATAATACAAAAAACAATCATTGTCAAATTTTCTTTTTTGTCCATCATATAAAAATCCAGCATCTGGAGAGAAAGGAGTCGGGAAACAAACGAAGCGCACTTTTCTCTGGAAATGATCTTCATTTTCGGGAAAGAGTCTCGTGTGAAACCGCAGCCGAGCTGGTTCTGCGCAGCGCCTGTCTGTGCTCCAGTAGTGCAATAGTGCAATAGTGCAGCTGTGCAGCCGCTCCGTCTAATGAACGGCCGCTTCAGGAGATCCTCTGCTTTTATACTCAGTTTGCCTTTCCACACACGAACAGGACTGTAGTTTAGTCCTAGCATACACCGTCCAAATACACCACTTATTCAGTATTTAATCATCATCATCATCATCATCATCATCATCATCATCATCATCATCATCATCATCATCATCAAAATCATCATCATCATCATCATAGTAACAATGCCGTAGTGGTTCGCACGGTTATTCCCGGGCCGGGGATCTTTCTGTGCGGAGTTTGCATGTTCTCCCTGCGCTTGCGTGGGTTTCCTCCGGTGACTCCGGTTTCCTCCTACAGTCGAAAAACATGTACATTAGGTGACTGTGTGTGAGTGGTTGTTTGTCTATGTGTGGCCCTGTGATGGGTGTACCCCTGACTCTCGCCCTAAGTGACCTGGGTTAGGCACCAGCACCCCTCGTGACCCCGAATGAGTGAATGAATTTACAGTCCTAAAACACTGGTGATTGGTGTTTCTAAATTGTCCAAAGTAGTAAGCTGGGTGCGATTTGTGGAAAAAACCCGAAGGGGTGGGGGTTGTTTTGAAACGTTTTTGAAATGTTTTTATTGATGAACAGATCACAGTGGACCTTATATCTTTATATATATATAAAACTATATCTTGCAACTATTTTGCAGTAATTCTTAATTTTTATTTATAAAAAAAAATTCATACTGCGTTCTGATCATTTTTGTTGTGATGCTCCTTTAAAATCCGCTGATGTGCTGCTTTAAATTCTTTTCATGTTTCTCTTATTTTGCTGGTTGTATTTTTAATGTTGGCATTAACCGTTACATTGACCGTTGCATTAAGCGTTACATTAAGCGTTACAATAAGAGTTACATTGACTGTTACATTAACCGTTACATTAAGCATTACATTAAGCGTTACATTGACCGTTACATTAAGAGTTACATTAAGCGTTACAATAAGAGTTACATTGACTGTTACATTAACCGTTACATTAAGCATTACATTAAGCGTTACATTGACCGTTACATTAAGAGTTACATTAAGCGTTACAATAAGAGTTACATTGACTGTTACATTAACCGTTACATTAAGCATTACATTAAGAGTTACATTGACCGTTACATTAAGAGTTACTTTAAGAGTTACATTGACCGTTACATTAACTGTTACATTAAGAGTTACATTGACCGTTATATTAAGAGTTACATTAAGAGTTACATTAAGAGTTACATTGTCCGTTACATTAAGCGTTACATTGACCGTTACATTAAGCATTACATTAACCGTTACATTGACAGTTACATTGACCGTTAAATTGAGCGTTACATTGACCGTTACATTAACCGTTACATTAAGCATTACATTGAGCGTTACATTGACCGTTACATTAAGAGTTACATTAAGCGTTACAATAAGAGTTACATTGACTGTTACATTAAACGTTACATTAAGCATTACATTAAGAGTTACATTGACCGTTACATTAAGAGTTACTTTAAGAGTTACATTGACCGTTACATTAACTGTTACATTAAGCGTTACATTAAGAGTTACATTGACCGTTATATTAAGAGTTACATTAAGAGTTACATTGACCGTTACATTAAGCATTACATTAACCGTTACATTGACCGTTACATTAAGCGTTACATTAACCGTTACATTGACCATTACATTAAGCGTTACATTGACCGTTACATTAAGCGTTACATTGACAGTTACATTGACCGTTAAATTGACCGTTACATTGACCGTTACATTAAGCGTTACATTAACCGTTACATTGACTGTTACATTAAGCGTTACATTGACCGTTACATTGACAGTTACATTAAGCGTTACATTAACCTTTACATTGACCGTTACATTAAGCGTTACATTGACAGTTACATTGTCCGTTACATTAAGCGTTACATTGACAGTTACATTGACCATTACATTAAGCGTTACATTGACCGTTACATTAAGCGTTACATTAACCTTTACATTGACCGTTACATTAAGCGTTACATTGACAGTTACATTGTCCGTTACATTAAGCGTTACATTGACAGTTACATTGACCATTACATTAAGCGTTACATTGACCGTTACATTAAGCATTACATTAACCGTTACATTGACCGTTACATTAAGCGTTACATTGACAGTTACATTGACCGTTACATTAAGCGTTACATTGACAGTTACATTGACCATTACATTAAGCGTTACATTGACCGTTACATTAAGCGTTACATTGACCATTACAATAACCGTTACATTAACCGTTACACTGACCGTTACATTAAGCGTTACGTTGACAGTTACATTGACCATTACATTAAGCGTTACATTGACCGTTACATTAAGCGTTACATTGACCGTTACATTAAGCGTTACATTAACCGTTACATTGACCGTTACATTAAGCGTTACATTGACCGTTACATTGACAGTTACATTAAGCGTTACATTAACCTTTACATTGACCGTTACATTAAGCATAACATTGACAGTTACATTGTCTGTTACATTAAGCGTTACATTGACAGTTACATTGACCATTACATTAAGCGTTACATTGACCGTTACATTAAGAATTACATTGACCATTACAATAACTGTTACATTAACCGTTACATTGACCGTTACATTAAGCGTTACATTGACAGTTACATTGACCATTACATTAAGCATTACATTGACCGTTACATTAAGCGTTACATTGACCGTTACATTAAGCGGTACATTGACTATTACACTGACCGTTACAGTAAGCGTTACATTGACAGTTACATTGACCGTTACATTGACCGTTACATTAAGCGTTACATTGAACGTTACAATATGCGTTACATTGACCGTTACATTGACCGTTACATTGACAGTTACATTGACCGTTACATTGACCGTTAGTTACTTGGTGCTCGGTGACATTTGGTAAAGAAGTGCATGGAATTGAATGAAAATGAATGAATAAATAAATATTTGATGGTTAGGCATTTTATATCATCTATTTTTAAAAGAGCATTATGACTATGGGGGCGGAATTAACACTCTGGTAGTAAGAACAGTGATGTGAAAAAGTGTTGGCCCCTTCCTGATTTCCAATCTTTTTGCATGTTTGTCAAACTTTAATGATTCAGATCGTCAAACACTTTTAAATATTAGTCAAAGATAACATGAGTAAACACGAAACGCAGTTTTTAAATGAAAGTTTTTATTATTAAGGGAAAACTAAATCCAAAACTACATGGACCTGTGTGAGAAAGTGTTTGCCCCCTGTTAAAACATAACTGTGGTTTATCACACCTGAATTCAATTTCTCTAGCCACACTCAGGCCTGATTATTGCCACACCTGTTTGCAATCAAGAAATCACTTAAATAGGACCTGGCTTACAAAGTGAAGTAGACCAAAAGATCCTCAAAAGACAGACATCATGCTGAGATCCAAAGAAATTCTGAAACAAATGAGAAAGAAAGTAATTGAGATCCATCAGTCTGGAAAAGGTTATAAAGCCATATTTGTAAGCCTTTGGTTCTCCAAAGAACCACAGTGAGAGCCAAACACTTGATTGCAGTAGTTGCTGCTAAGAGTGACCCAGCCAGTTATTAGGTTAAGGGGGCAAACGCTTTCTCACACAGGGCCATGTAATTAAATTTTTTTTAAAAACTTTCAATTAAAAACTGTTCATGTTATCTTTAAAACAGAAATTCGAGGCTACAGTGGGTCACAGCAGAATTCACCACGTTCCACTAAAACAAGGTATCGGCATGGTTTTATTTTATTTACGTTTCTTTGATGTAATTGTCTGATTGGATACCACTAACCAGTGAATGCATGAACAAATATTTGATATTTAAATTATTTGTACAAACGGATCCATTTTGAGAGGGTTCTGCCTGCAAATGTTTCAAAACCCTAATAACTGCTCTGACCTACAGTGTATTAAAAAATATTTGATTCTGTGGTAGAGAAAACTATTGCATTCAAGTTACTTTTTTAATAAAGAAAAAAATAATCAGGATTTGTTCTGTAACTGCACAGAAGTCTAGTCTTAGCCATTCTCTTCTAGGCCCATTAAACACAATGTCAGTTACATAGACATTAATGCAAACACAGGAAGCGTGAGATACAAAATTGAAGTCATAAATTGTAGTCTTTAAATTTTTTTGGCAAGTCTGTCTGTTGGTCAACTGAAATTAGTGCTAGAAGCCAAGTGATCATTAATCACACCACCAAACTAGTTAGTCTTTAAACTTTCTTTAAATCTAATTAAGAAAATATAGTTTTGGACATATTTAATTAAAAAAATGGAATTGTTTACCAGCGGCACGGTGGTGTAGTGGTTAGCACGGTAGCCTCACAACAGGAAGGTCCCGGGTTCAAATCCCAGGCCGGGAGCTTTGTGTGGAGTTTGCATGTTCTCTCCACATTTTTGTGGGTTTCCTCAGGGTGCTCCGGTTTCCTCCTACAGTCCAAAAACATGCAGATTAGGTCAATTGGTGATTCTAAATTGTCCATGAGAGTGAATGTGTGTGAATGGTTGTTTGTCTGTGTTGACCTGAGATGGACTGGCGACCCGTCCAGGGTGTACCCCCTGCCTCTCGCCCTATGTGTGCTGGGATAGGCGCAGCAGACCCCTGTGACCCCGGATTCGGGAATAAGCGGGTAAGAAGATGAATGAATGAATTGTATAACAATGGTTTTAAAAAGTTTAATAGTCTTAAAATGTTGGAGTACCCCTCCAACAAAAACGTTAAAATAAATTCTAATTCAGTTTTGTTTGTAGAGTACATCCAACAATTGACATTGTCTCAAAGCAGCTTCTTAGAACATGGGTAACAATTAAAAATCAAATGCGTTCCTTAGTGAATACCTGGAGCAACCATGCCAAGGAAAAGATCTCATTTGGGTGACCCTTTACTGGAGGGCATGTTTTATAGATTAATTTTAAGCAGCAGATAGTAAGATTGAGTAGTGTCATGTATTAATTCATATAGTCAGTGGGAGTTGCATAATAAAAGTACATCCTGCAGACATCCTCAAAGTTCAATCTTCAGGCATAATCCTACTTCACAGATGGTAATCTCTGGCAAAACAAATTCAAACCATATTTCCTCCAAATAATTAAAAATACATTGTCAACCCTTGAATGTTTCCTTAACAGCATCAAAATGTTGGTCGTAATAAATTTTCTGATATTTTGCAGGTGCCTATAGTGAATATATATAGAAATATATCTATAATATATCCTCAGGGGACCTTTATGAAAGCCTTAACATTTCAACAATTTGGATATTTTATGTCAATTTAAAGTAATACTGAGATATTCAAGTAATATACAAGTTACTGAAACTTAGTGACTTAAACTTCTGTAAAATTCACAGAATTCAATAAAAAAAAAATACTGCATTTAAACCTCAGCCATTTTAACTCTTGACTGTTGAGGTGAGGGTGAATACCATGGTAAGAAAAAGAGGTGTCTTAGGCCTTCAGAAAGAAAATTGTAGCAGCTTATGAGTCTGAAAAATTAAGAGATTTTGAAATCTGAAACTCCAAGATCTACAACTGGAGGACATTTAAATAACTGGCAACATTTCAAGATATTGATGTCCTAGCAAGTTCACCTCAATAGTGCAAGAAAGAGGTCACCAGAAGAGTGTCAAAACAGGACCTACAGCACTCTCTTGCTACAGTTGATGTCAAAGTGCATGATTCTGCAATCTGAAAGAGACCGCACAAATTAAACCTTCATGGCAGGTGTTCAAAGAGTAAACAAACAGTAAGAAAAAGAGAATGGCCAGGCTGACATTTGCAAAAACGACAACAATGTTCATTGGATAAAGGAGTCCAAAATTAAATAAATGATTTGGACACTGCAATAAAGGATGTGGTTTGTATAAAGTAAATACTTCATTCAACAAAAAGAAACTCATAATGTGGAACTCCACAACTTTATTCCTGACGTGTCTGGTAAGTTCCTTAGTCTTCATGATGCTGTGTATTCTCCAACAAACCACTAATGCATGCATAGATAAACTGAGACAAAATTACACACAGGTTGACTAACTAATTAGGTAACTTCTGAAGGCAATCACCCTGGGATTTATTTAGGGGTATTAAGGAACAGGGTGGGAATGGGTTGCGTAATACAAATGCATACCACACTTTTCAGATTTGTTGAAAATTCTTAAAACCATGTATTTTCATTCCACAAAATGTGAAAAAACTCAATAGAGACTGTTGACCTGCTTTAATGCAATTAAATTGCAAATAGTTAATTGCAAGTAATTGCAAATAAATATAGCGCCAAAAAAAATGCAATGAACAAAACATGATGGATTCAAATATTGCTGCATCAATCCTAATTGTAATGCAACATCTTTTATGCAGAAAAAACAGTATCTTCCCTTGGGTGACATAATGAAAAAACAGTATCAAAAAACAGTATCTTCCCTTGGGTGACATAATGAAACAGCAGAAGCCTCACAATATCTATAGCCTATTTTGAGCACAGATTAATGTTAGTGTGGACGTTTGTATGTTGTTTTTTTGTTTATATAGATTTTCCTTTAGGGGTTTCCACTGTCATTAAATATGGTAGGATATGTGCAGGATACTAACTGCAAATGAGTTTGAATGTATGCATTCATAAAGTCCTGAATTTGTGTCCCACCCAGCCTATATTCCCACATAAGACTGTGCTCCTAGGATAGACTATTGTCTACTACTTTTATTTGGTTTTAAATTTTATTTCAATTAAACTTAACAAATGTGTAATGCCAGCACATAAAAATAAC
Organism: Pseudolaguvia tuberculata; assembly: GCA_026260255.1. Classification (NCBI taxonomy): domain Eukaryota; kingdom Metazoa; phylum Chordata; class Actinopteri; order Siluriformes; family Sisoridae; genus Pseudolaguvia; species Pseudolaguvia tuberculata. The sequence goes on along the minus strand of JAOTRA010058902.1, from coordinate 9,156 downwards.
TTCAATAGTTGCGATTTTACAGGAAAAACACCAAACAAAAGCTGATATTGCATAATGTCTACTTGAATAAATGCCCAGTGGGGTAAGCAGAGAATGTAGACAACTTCCCATGTGCAAAGAAACAGGAAATTTCATGGCCAGAAGTACTATGTACAGCACAGCTACGTACAAGTAATCTGGATGCATGCTAAGATCAACAAGTTTTAAGAGAGGTGTGGTGACGAGTTAAACGAAAGAATAGGGGGTTTTGTAGGTTTTAGTCCTTGCTCATAAAAACAGCTTGCACAAAAGAACTCCAGCAGTCAGGTTTACTCACCAAGCATGAAGATTTCTGTTTGCATAGCTTAAACACATTTTCATCCAGAAATTTATATTAATACTCCGCCATAGAACCCCTATAAATAAAAAGCAATATCCCGTCTTTTTAAATGTAAAATAAATCTACCAGCTTCAAAATTCAAATTTTAATCATCAACTAATAAAACAGGAACCCGCAATGATGCAACACAGCAAGCCTACCACTTAGCATACATACAAACTACACAGGTTGCTTATATTTGAAAGTCAATTTATTAGTCACATACATGATTATACAGAATACACCATATAGTGAAATGTTTTCTTCGCATATTCCATCTTGGTAGTTGGGGCTCGAAGTGCAGGGTCAGCTATTGTACAGCCCCTTGGAGTAGAAAGGTTTAAGGGTCTTGCTCAAGAACCCAACAGTGGCAAACTTGAGCCCAAGTCTTCCTTAGCTAAAACTCAGTTCTGCCTGGTCTCCCAATCAATAACTCAGCACCTTAACCATTTATGGTCACCACTGCCCCCATTTGACTGATGAATAAAAAAATTCTGCTTTTTAACTGCTGCCTTTTTTCAAAAATATGTCTTAATAAATTGGCCATCAAGAAAAATGGCAGCATTCTCTCATAAAATTTAATTCTAGTATATTTATGGGTATTGGACCTCAATCTATAATCCTATATTATAATTTTCCAATTGAGAAATAACCTCAGCCATCTGGCACCCAAAACACAGTAAAACAGTGACCTCAACTTTTTCTAAACCAGATTACATGAATACTTTCTTGAAATGCAGCTTGCTGATTGTACTTATTAGTGCCAAATTCTGTTTTGAGAATGCTATGAACACCAGCATGAAACGAACACAAACAAGTTATTCACAATGACGTCCTCTACAGTTCTTTCTGTTTAAACAGCTGAATTCTGCTCATAAAAACATACGGATACATAAAAAATTCTCAAAGCAGCTGCTGGGAATATTGATAATATTCATTTATTCATCTTCTCACCCGCTTACACCCAAATTCAGGGTCACAGGGGGTCTGCTGCGCCAATCCAAGCACACAGAGGGCAAGTGCGAGGGTACACCCTGGGCGGGTCGCCAGTCCATCTCAGGGTAACACATAGACAAACAACCATTCACTCACACATTCACTCCTATGGACAATTTACAAACACCAATCCACCTCATCTGCATGTTTTTGGACTGTGGGAGGAAACCAAAGTACCCGGAGGAAACCCACGCAAACACGGGGAGAACATGCAAACTCTGCACAGAAAGATCCCATGCCCGGGATTCGAACCTGGGACATTCTTGTTGTGAGGCGACCGTGCTATCCACTACGCCACCGCGCCGCCCATGTTGATAATATTAAAAAACGTATTATATATTTAGTATAATACAATGTTTGGAAACTTTATTGTGTGCTTAAGAAGTTGTAATTTGAGATAATACTATTATGGATTTGTGAGTTCTATCATTGTATTATTTTATCTTATTTCCAATTAAATAAAATGTTGTGCAGTGTCAATTTTGTTAGTGACACTTAAATAGCCAAATTACTCCAATATTATTACTATCAATATAAGTGGGTGGTGATGTTTAATAGAATAAAGCATGCTGTGAGAACCTAAGAAAAACTTTCCCTCTTTAAGTGGGAACCCAAATTACTAAATTACTTTTTCTTTCTTTTATAGATTTTCAAGCTTAGACTGAAACCTTTTTTTTTTTTTTTTACTAAAAGTGAATAGTAATGTGTATTTCTTATGCAACATACTTAATTTCAATTCAATGCAATTAATTTTTATTTGTATAGCACTTTTAATAATAGACAGTGTCTCAAAGCATCTTTAAACAAATTGCAGTAACAATTAAAAAGTTTAAGTTGGTTCCTAATGAGCAAGCTGTTGGCGACTGTGACAAGGAAAAACTCCCTAAGATTAAGATTAAGACTAAGACTAAATAGGGAACAAATCCTCATCTGTTTATTACAGCTTTTATGACATCTGTTTATTACAGTTTATTACAAATGATGTTGAGGTTAGCAGGGATAGTGATGAAATGTATTGTAAAATGTAGCCTTGGGTCTACATTTGGAGTAGAGAGTCCCGGTTTATATTTAAAGCTTTTGTGTGGTTTCCTGAGAGAGAGTGGATAATTGGATAATTGCATAGGAAGTATAAGAAGGTTGCATAGGAAAGTTTTTACTTACAGAGGTCCAAAAATTATTTCAGCATGATAATTGTCCTGTGCACAAATACCCAGATCTCTATGAAGACATGGCTTTTATTGGATTAACTTGAGCCTAAACTTACTAACGCTATTTTAGCTAAATTGGAAAATCTCCAAAGATCCATTTCAAAATCCAGTGAAATGCTTGTGCGGAGATTACAGTAAGTGGACGACTAAATCTGGAACAAGATGTTGAAAAGAACCACAGTGCGTTGGTCATAAAAAGAGGAGAACTAGGCTGGAGGCGGTCATCTCTGAAGAATGTTTTTTTTTGTTTTGCATTTAGTATTCTGTCTTGTTTTTGTGACCAACCGATAATATTGCATTTCTTTTCTAAAACACAATGATGAAACTGTCTGAGGATAGAAGAAACATATAATTTGTGTTTATCTTAAAGAAAAGAGGAAAGTGTGGATGGAAAGTGTGGAAAGGGTTCCACTTTGAGCTGTTTTGACAGAGCTACTCAACTTCCGTTGGCTATCTGCTTTGACGCAATAGCAGGGCAGCAAGGCCCGTGTCTAACAGTTTGTGCAAACGAAAAACAGAACATAATGTTAGTACATGCTAACACTAGCGCTGATGTGAGGCTGTGGCATGGATCATCAAATGTAACTATAGGTTTTGTACCCTTCTATCCAAGTGTCCAGTAAATGAAAGCTTACTGGATATAGAAATATATCCTTTTTTAATACAGACAACATATTTCTTACCCCGTTTTTAAAAGTACTTGGACTTGATTCATGACAGGAAGATTCTTAGTTCAATACTTTATATAGTCAACAAAACATGGTCTGATATTATCATGACTATAAATAATTCCTTTAGAATAATAGGTCAGCAAAGGCTTTCAATAACCAAGAGTGCTCAGCTTAATGTTCTAAGTGACAAATCATAATTTAACCAGCTTCGTTTGGCACATATACTTTACTGCATAGTGACATTTATCTTATATATATTCACGCTCATATTTGAGGATGACACTTTGCCTTTGTTATTCCTATTTTCTTCCTTTCTCCATGTACATAATCAAAAATATATTGACATTCAGCATTTAATTAACATTATATTTTTCTAATCAGAATAAAATTATTTGTAAAAAAAATACAAATTTAATACTTATTTACTATTCATTATACTAAAGGATTTAACCCTAACTTTAAGTTAGCATAGTTATTGGTTAAGGTGTTGAACTACTAATCTAAAGACTCGGGTTTGATTCCTCTGCCCCTGAGCAGGACTCTCAATCCTGAGTTACTCCGCACAACTGCTTTGGATAAGGACGTCTGCCAAATGCTGCAAATGTAAATGTAAGTGAGTAGGCAGAGTGAACTTTTTCAGTGCTGCGCCATCACCTCTATTGTTTGTTTTGGCAGTATAAATAGCACTTAAGGGCCATTAAGTATAGCATAATTTTTTTAAAGGGAACCTATTATTACATTTCATGTTTTGTACATAACCTTTTTTTAATACTGAAAACTGATTGATAGATTTCAGCTACCTGATCAGATTTTTCAAGATCTTTGCAAAGATAATTATGTCCACGTAGCACCTATTTTAATAGGCAGGGTTTGATTGATCGATTTTTTTTGCGCCCTTTTAAAAATCTTTTTTCTTTTTTGTTTGATCCACTTTTTGAAAATGTTGCCAAGCCCGTTATATTGCAGTGGAATCTTTCCAAGTAGACTTTGTATGCCTTGACGTCGTAGCCAAAAATTACAATCCAATACAATGAGAGTCAATCAGACTTTATTATAAAGTAACTGTGTTTGTGTTAATACTTTTTTTGATTTGACACAATGCTTATCAAAACAAAATGTGTTATATTTTATCTGTACAACTTGATATTAGTATCTGAGTTGTATTCCTGTGTATTGACATACACAATATGGGAAAATAGCTTGTGTACATCTTACCAGTACATCTATTTAAATGTTTTTTCCCTATTCTGTAAACCAAACAGTTTAAATGCGTCTAAAATGGTTCTGTACATTGCATTATTTCTTCACCTACAATGTTCCTGTTTGACAATTCCCCTCATGTTCACCATTCAATAATAGATAATACTGTTCATGATTCCATTGAACTGTCAATTAATTTAATTTCTGAGCCACGTGCGGTCTACTACACACAAGTCAAAATGTCTGCCAGTCCTCTGTTCTACCGTGTTCATTAAATACAAATCATGGGGACACTTTTTTATTTATATTTGGATCGTGGCCCTTTCTATTTCAGTTTAACTAATCAGTGGTCGTAGACACAAAACATGTTAAGATGAAAAGTGATTTCAGAGAAATTCTTAAAACTATGGTACAACTATTTGTCAAATCAAATTATTTACTAAATCTATGAAATGTTAGGAGTAATGAAGAGGACTCTCAAATCAATAGGTTCAAGTTACAAACTATCATAAAATTTCAGTAACATTTAACAGTAATGAGATTATAAAAAGATTTTGTCTATGAGTTTTATGCCTGTTGTAGAAATGATCAGGGACGCCGTCAGTTACACTACATATTAGTTTTGACAACTTTATGATATCTAACCATCATTTATATCTATGCATTTATCTCTGAGACTCCTCTCTTATCAGCCAATCACATGGACTATATTGCCAAAAGTATTCGCTCACCCATTCAAATAATCCGAATCAGGTATTCCAATTTCTTACATGGCCACAGGTCAAGCAAATAAGTATGCAGACTGTTTTTAACAAACATTTGTGTAAAAAATGGGTGGCTTTCAGGAGCTCAGTGAATTCCAGCGTTGAACTGTGATAGGATGCATTTCCTTGCTTCTAAATATTCCACAGTCAACTGTTAGCTATATCATAAGAACATGAAAATGTTTGCGAACGACAGCAACTCAGCCACAAAGTGGTAGGCCATGTAAATTGATGGAGCAGGGTCAGCAAATGCTGAGGAGGTGGAGCAATGTCATACTGAACCTTCTGGATTCAGGGATGTCATTTAATTTAAATATGCAAGTCAAGGAAGATGAGCGAATACTTTTGGCCTTATGCAATTAGTAAACATGATGTGGAATCACACAAATAAAAATGAGTTTTTAATCAAATATATTATCTATTTGATTAAAATATATATTATTTGACAAATAGTAATGAAAATGTACAGTAGATAAATTTTATTTTAATCTCTTTTCCCTTTTGTAGCAAACATATTTATTTTTGTTATTTTAGATATAAGTAATTATCTATTTATAATCACATTTTTTTCTTTTTCTTATTCTCAATATTATTTCAGAAACAGAAAATTACACAAAGGTCTCAATAGGATTATGTGTTATATGAGACTAAATGGATATATGCAAATACATGATTGGAAAATATGGAGCAGTTCTTATGTTTCCATAATAAGAGTGCATAAGAAAAAGTGTATAATATAGGAAAGTGTTTCCATAAAAAAACAATACTGCATTTTCAAATCTTTTCTTTATTGGTTAGGATTGTTAAACATATTTAGGCCTGTTTTTTTCCATGTTTGTTATATCGACACACTTCTATATGTTTGAACAAGAGAACTATTTGCAGTTTACTTTTTTCTTAATTATGTCTCCCAAATGTGTAAATTTAATGTGATTGCACATTAAAGTCCTTTATTGTTGTATATAATAAATAGATACTGTTGTCACAGACACTCAAAAGAAACTCAGCAAACACATACACAGACAAGAGACTCTTTTTAAGGACCTCAAATAATGGCAAAAGTTCAACTATTTGAAATCTTCCTTGATGCCTTTATCCAGTCAGTCCAGTTGGAATGAAGCAGCAAAAGGAATCATAACTTACTTGCTGGAAAACTTTGATCACTGCAAATTCTTTCACAAAAATATAAGTTAAACTTTTTTTTTTAAAGTTCTTTTCATAAAAATTTCATAAAAAGAGAAGTAAAACAATTACCACTCCTGAGCTCCATGTTGACAACTTTAGTGTTTTGGAAAAACTTTGTGAGTGTCCTGCACAAAGATCTGAACTTGACCGCACCCATCTTCTGGATAAACTGACTGTATCTCAGACGTCCCCACCAGACACCAGTGAGTATGAAAGTGTTTGGGGCAGAACAGAGGCACATGATAGCGGACAGTTAATTTGTTTTTCTTCTTTTTCTGACTGACATTTCGGTGATAATTAGATGAAGACCAAGTATTTATTATTCTGTTTAATTATTATGTCAATAGAAGGGTAAGCAGTTTACTAAAACAAATTAATTAATATTTCTGTATATATGTATGGACCTGGACTCATTTTTTGTTACAGTGAGCCACTGTTTGTATTTTTCTTCGAAAAGATCATCAATTTTTAAGCATAAAATCAGTTGTGAACGTATAACACCATACTGAAAACAATTGTTACAATAAAATATATTTAATCGTCATACAAGTCTCTTAAATATGCACACACTCACTGTCTACTTTAATCAAAATGCATGTACACTATATTGCCAAAGGTTTTTGGTCACCTGACCATCAGACCCATATGTGGTTCCTTTTCACACTGTTTCTACAAATCCCACAGTTATCTTTCTATCACTGGAACTACAGTAAGTTACACCAACACTGTTCCAGCATGACAATGACCCTAAACACAAAGTCCCTGAAACTCTATTATTACATGCTGGGTTATTATTAGAGTGAAAGAAAACATCAGTGTCCGACACAAAGTCAGATCTTACCACCACTAAACCCTTTTGTGATGAACTGGAATGGCGACTGTACCCCAGACCTTCTTATCTGACATACTGTCTGATCTCACTAATACTGTTGGAGCTGAATGAAGAGATCTCACATTCAATCTTCACATTGGACTGTAAGGTTTTATGAGAAAAGTGGAGCTTGATCAAACCGCAAAAAGGGAATCAATCTGGAAGAAGAAAATTACATGTGCTTGTGATACTCAGGAGGCCAGAAAGTTTTGCCAATATAGTGTATTTGCTCAATTGTTTGCTCTAGTTTATTGATCAGTAAATCAAATTTAGCAGTGCAATGCAAATAAATAGTTAAACATTTAATTTGTGCAAAATTGTTCCTATTAAAAGTTTTCTTCACATATCCCATCTTAGTAGGTTAGGATCAGAGCTATGTTGCAGCACCACTGGATGAAATGGGTCTTGCTCAGGGACCCTGCAGTGACTTGGGCTTAGGACTTCCTGGTGTTTCTTGTCAGTGGTGGGGCTTAAACCCTGAGCTTCCTTGTTTCAACAATTTGAGTCACCATTACCCTACAATTAAATAATTAAGCTACAATGATGAGCATCAAATTTCAGAAAGCAGACTGACCACTTCACAAACCATCACACAGCAAGCAGCATTTTTTGTGAAAAAATAATAAATCAATAAACAAAGAATATAAAAAAATTGCAAGCCTAAATATTTTAACCTTATAACAGAGTGCAATAAACTAAGACACATCCATGTAATAGGCTCAGGTTTCAGGTGGTTGTATAATTTATTAGTGAGTGTACACAGTGACTGTTCATACAGTATTTAAAATACTTTTCAAAGGAATACTAAAGTAATTAGAGCACACACACACACACACACACACACACACACACACACACACACACACAGAGAAGCTGTGTTGCAACAATTTTTCAATATTTCCATGTTGTGGGTTCCTGATTACCATAGTTTTCTAATGTTTTTCTAATGTTCTTATTCCACCACTCAATCAACGTGTCTCTGTTGACAGTAATGACAAATAATGGGTGGTCTTAATAAAATGGCATCAACAGATGAGAGAAACTGTCGTTCCAGAGGCCACAAGGCCTCTGCTGGGAAACAGATGGCCAGGGCTAGAGCTAGTTTAGGATTTTCTGGCTTTTTAGATGAACCATAATACTTAGTGGGGATTTATTGATTTACAAGTAATTTTCATGAATATGAACCATATTTTTTTACAGGTCATTTCTTGCTTTGGATATAAAAATGCATTTCATACCACCTGGTAAAATTCCACTTCAACTTTGTGAGAATTGTTCAGTAAACCACTTCTATCAGTGGCACTATTCAGGGTGCACAATTCTGTTCTCTGTTTGTTCCCCTCCTTAAACACACGCACGCACACACGCGCGCGAGCACACGCACGCACGCACGCACACACACACACACACGCACGCACACACACACACACACACACACACACACACACACACACACACACACACCTTAACTGAGAGTGGCACAATTCCACTGACAATTTCACCATTATGAATGAAATTTGCAGGAGTCTCAGAGGGAATATTCTACTACCCAAAGTCTAACTACCCAGACCTTAATGGATTTCCCATCTCTCAGTGCCTAAAAAGCATTCTTCTTCATCCTTCCTGATAAGAGCCCACTGTGTTGTCTAGGCCTAGCAGACAAAATATTTACCTTCCTCTTCGAACAATGTACCAAAAATAAATATCCTTTTTCTTTACATTTCACAAGATGGCATCCTTCATGAATGAAACACTGTTCATACCTTGATGGTTCACAAGTTCAATAAAAGATTTTTATAGTTAATAGTTTTAAGACAACTGAAAGCGACTAATGTCAATGTTTTAACAGCAGAAAGACAAGAACACTTGACACACAAAGTAGCAACTCTGACAAATTACTGTG
>JAOTRA010058886.1:0-16557 GCA_026260255.1 Pseudolaguvia tuberculata | reverse complement strand
TCTGGGCATCCCTGCTTGCACTGCTGCCCCCGCGACCCGGTTCCGGATAAGCGGTTGGAAAATGATGATGATGATGACATTTATTTTTTAGGATTGTAATTTTTAGAAGTAGATTTATGCTATTTGTTTTTATGTTTCTTTCTTATGCCAGGAATTGTGCAGTAGCCATTTGTGCTTCCTATAAATACATTTGGTGCATGGACCATGTTCCAAGTTTATGCACTGCACTTTCTTTCGCCCTCTCATCCATCACCTATTTATTACTTTTCTTTTCCGACAGTGTGCTCTTGATGTCTGCTTCTTTTCAGTGTAGAGCGAAGTGTCACAGCATGAAATCTGTCTTTTTTCACCAAGTGTCACATTATCGTCTCAATGTGGTTGGATTTTATAAACGCAAATTCAGTGAAATTACTTGTGCACTTATTCTGACTCTGTCAGTAATGTTGCTCATGTGTACATTTGTATTATTCTTTTAATACTGTATATTTCAGTAACAAATAAAACACATCATGAGGCATAATGGTATTGATTTTTAACCTCAATAAGAACATTTTGAAATATTTATTCTTAGTTTTGATATACATAAAATAAAATTCTCACTGAATGCACACTTGCTTATTGAGTTGCACAAATAGTTTCTTCTTTATATAAAAAAATTCAACATGATTAGTTTATTAAATTAATAATGACTTCAACTCTGAATAATGAATAATTAGTGATCGTATACAGACATATTCTATACATCTAAGGTAAGACTGTGCCCTTGATCCACTGATGGTATAAAATAGACTGAGACACAAGTATATACTGTATATATTGAAATGTATATTGAAATGTCTTTTTGTTTTAGTTACAGACTTTTTCGTCTATGACTGCTACAATTTCACATTTTAAACACATTTTTATTTATTCAATTTTGCCTACTAGAACCTTTAAATTTAAATGAAACTTTAGCACTTTACAAACTGATGACATACTCGTCAGGATACTTATGGCATTACATATTGTTTGCTTTTTTGTTCATAATCTGTATTACCTCCAGCAGGTCCATGTGGTGCATTTCTTAAACCCTTGGCAGCTGGATCTGAAATGAACGGCCACATACATCCAATTACCAAATATATATGATGGGAGAGGGAAAGGAGATTAGCAGTAAATGATATTTTCAGAGGTGGCGATAATTCAGGTTACATTTGCCCGTATTTGAATAAACACTATAAATTCAGGTGGCAGCAGCTCTTTTCCAAAGCTAATATAAAGTAAAATGGATTGTGGGTTTTAACGTGCAGTGTATTAGACGACGGGAAGGACTGGTGGAAGAGGAAGGTATTTTAAAGTAATACTAGTCATTTAGAGAATTTACTCTCTGTCTGATATTCTGGACTCTGGTATTACAGAAAATCATTGTCATGGAGCAAAAAATGTCTGGACTGATTCTTTATTCTATAAGCAGACAGAGAAAAAGAATGAGCACAAAAGAGAGGAAATATAAATGATTAAGATAAATAATTTTTTTTTTAATACTCAACACTACAGAGAAATTGCTTCCTTAGAAATTATTAGAGCGCTTTAAATCTGTATTTATAACCAAGTTGAAATCACAAATCCAAAGGCATAGTCAAAACACTAAATACGGGACACTAAAGTGGTGGCTTAGTGAGTTAAGGCATTGGACTGTTACCAGCAAGACCAAGGTTTAATTCTCACCTTAACCCCCAATTGCTCTGTTGTACAAAAAAAAGTGATAAGATGACAAAGCAAAGACGCTCAGACTTAATCTATGGCAAACAATACTAACAACTGGCTAACAATACTTCATAAAGACAAAGTGCAGGCAAGGTGAATAATTCGTTATAACCCAGAAGCAAAAATGTACAAGGGTGTGGTCCATTGTGTTATGTCTTGATTCCATTATGTTTCTGCTTGATTCGGTTATGTTTGTGTTCTCGAATAAACAAATTATTTTAAACACCTCAAATTTATTTCTGTTTGACAATAATGGCAGCCTTTGACAATAATATACATTTGTCTGCTTGCTGTAAATAGCTAAATTAAACTACAATTCACTGATTCCTAGTGCATTTGTTTTAAACTAGCATTTACATTTACATATTTAGCTGATATAATAATGCATCATCACTATTTGCGATAATAGAGTCTTGCCTCTCCAAAATCTGTTTGTAGTTTCACTTGGTTTGTACCCCCCCTAAACAAATTCTAACACCAGATGCCACTGCTTTCAAGAGTGTTGCAACAGAATCAAGTTTGCCCTATTGTCTAGAGATAACAGGGTTGAATCCCAATGTCAGTGGAAGAAAGCAAGAATCATTTGTGCTCCTGTGGTGAGGGTTGGCATACTCTCTCTTACCCTATCAATCAAAGTAACAGTAGTCAAACTATAAACTCCTACAATTCTATTCTTATTCTGCCTCTTGATACAGCAGGAGGATCATTTTAAAGCAGTTGACTTTATGTGACCAAAAGAAAACAAGACTTATTGTTATAACAATTATGTAAACTTTGTGAGGAATCAATACTTCATAAATATTAAGCTTGTGTGTACAATGTACCTACTAGTATTCATTATATTTTTTTTAATCAAAATATTTGTTTATTCTCTTCTGGTGAAATTCAATATGTAATTTTAATTTGTGCTCTTGCTGTTCAGTAACATTAATTCATTGATTCAATCATCTTCTAACCTGCTTTATCCCTAATGCGGTCATGGGCGTCCACTGGAGCCTATCCCAGCGCACAAGAAGCAGGTTGCCAGACATCGCAGGACCACACATAAATGAACAACCACACACTCACTCCTATGGACAATTTAGAATCATCAATCGACCTCTTTTACATGTTTTTGGTCTGTGGGAGGAAACCTGAGTAACCAGAGAAAACCCTCACAAGCGCTGGGAAAACATGAAAACTCTACACAGAATGATCCCTGGCTCGGAAATCAAACCTGGGACCTCCTTGTTGTGAGGAGACCATGCTAAACACTCCATCACCGTGCCGCACGTGACATGAATATATTAGTTAAATATTCTACCAACACCTTAAAAAAATTGGATTTAATTTAGATTTCAGAGTCACTGAATGCATCATATTGCGTATTTTTTATATCTGAGTACATTTTTTAGCCTGAGGTCCCTATAAGAGACTTTCTAACATAATAATAAGTGACAGCTGTATCTGGTAATATAATTTCCTAAAATTTTTGATTTGCAAACATGTTTGTCTTAATCTTATTCTAGAGGGTTTTTTTCATTGTCAATATATATACTCGCATGCTGAGTTGTGAGTTCAAGTCCTAGTACCACCAAGCTGACACTAATGATATATAGAGCATTGCTTTTAAATATTAACGGCTTAGAGGAACTAATAAGGGACACAGGAGGAGAGACAACTGGGTAAAGCAGTTAAAGTGTAAAAACGAGGAAACCAGAAGTGGGCTATTCTCTGTCAAGAATATGTGGGACAACAGCGGGCACATAATCATCCTCAAACTGTTCTCTTTCATTCATTCATTTATTCCCTCATTCATTTTCTAACCCGCTTATTCCCTAATTAGGGGTCAAAGGGGGCTGCCAGAGCCTATCCCAGCGACACATTCGGTAAGGATTTGAGTTGTACCAGTTGTATTGTCGAATAACCACCCTTGTTGCATGACGTCATCTCCAGACGTATCCCCAGTTTGCTATTTCATTAAGCGTGTCTCTTCTAGTAAGATTTTCAACATGAATTTGAAGCTTGAATTTGAGCTATTTATTCATTCAGCTACAACAGTAATAGTGAGATCAGACACTAATGTCAGGTAAGGAGATCTGGGGTGCAGTCACCATTCCAGTTTATCCCAAAAGTCTTTAGTGATGGTAAGATAAGGATTTTGTGCCAAACACTTTTTTCACTCTAATAAATACATAATGGACCTCAGAGGCTTTGTCCTCAGGGTCATTGTCATGCTGAAACAGTGTAAGTTCCAGTTTGCATAATGTAATGCTACAATATACAAACACATTCTTGACGGTGTACTTACAAATTTCCATGACATATTTTCTATTCAACATATGGATCTGATGATCAGGTGATCAAAAACGTATAGTGTGCATAGCGATCAATGCTACATTCTTCCAGGCTGCTACAACAGCTCTTCTCTTTTTCTCTGCCTAAAGAAAGAATTGTTATTCTGACCTTTAAATATGGTGCCAAAAGCAAAATACTGAATAATCATTTCTCTGTCTATTGTGTCTATTGATAATCGCAGCATTTGTACTTCATTTTCCCCTCAGTTATTCACATTTGATGGCCACTTAATTTGGGGTCACAGGAGTCTGTTGGAGCCTATCCCAGCTCACTGAAGGGCAAAAGGCAGGAGAGGAACATTCTGGACAGGTCTTTAGTCCACCATGGGGCCATACCTACTTACTCCTATGGGCAATTTAGAATTAACAGTCAACCTAGTGTTTGTGGACTGTATGAGGAAACTGGAGTACCTGGAGTAAACCCACACATGCACACTTTACATAGAAGGGGCCCTGCCCGGGAATTGAATTGTGAACCACTTAGCCCTTTGCCATATACATTATAGTGTAAATGCAGATTTGATCACTTTTAAAATAAGTGACAAAACGTTTGATATATTGTCATCACAAAATTATAATTTGGCATCAAGATCTGCAGTGTAAATACTAATTCTTCTGGCTGTAGTTTTCCTATACTGTTGTCTTTATTATTTTGTTAGAATAGAAACACTAGTTAAAACACTGCAAAATACATTGATACTATATTATAAAGAAATCAGATATAGGATAGCAGCATAATTTTATCTGAAAATATTCTGGTTCACATAAAGCATTGTTTATAGAAATATGTAAATAGAAATTTATTTCATATTTGTAAAAACCGATGTCCAGTGCAGGTAAATGCATTGCCCTAGGTGGTACTCTGAAAGCAGTTTTGGCTTTATTGATGATTGGAGTGCCCTTAACAGTGTGGCTGTTGGGCAGAGGAGGCAGATGTACATCCCTCTAGGATGGTGCATTCACTTTTTTCAACATAGGGCTGCTAATATTATTGGAATTGGTCTAGTTTTATGATATTCTATAGCTAGGGCCTGGGAGCAGGCAATACATCTAGATAAGGCACTTTTCTAATACTTTAGCTGTCAAAGTTGATTATTTTACCATACATTAGATACTTCATCACAGACTATAGCAAATAGTTGACATTCAATACGATTATTATGCTTGTATTTCTGCATTAATTAGCATTTGTATACTTAAATAAATAATAATATGTACATAGTCACACTGCTTTAGTACTCAAATTCTAACCTCAATAAAAAACTGAGATTGCTGCAGTTCAACCTGATGACCACAGGTTGCCCTGCTTGCATACCGAGCTTTAGATTATGGTCGTAGGACTTTCTGGGTTTCTATCTGTGGTCTACCGTTAATATGATTGTGATTTGGTTTTGTTTGCTCTAGACACTAGTATAATCCATGTACCAACCTTGTTTTCATCAATTGAAAATCCCATGTTTCATGAACAGTGGCTGTGGATAATACATGGACATTCTAATTCCTGCTATTTCTGTTCTATCTTGGATAACCTATAGACTACATATGACAGCAGTTTACTAAATAAAAGGATTATAATTCCTTCCCACCCACATGGCACTGCCTTACTCTATAGTATTCATATGTACTCATATATAGAAGAAAAGAAATAATTTATAAGTGCACTATCCTATGTTTAACAGATTTGACTTCAGAAGAGAATATGAGTCTTTCAAGAACTTTCAAATTGTTTCTTCATACTGTTGGATCTGTTAGCCACTAATCTGTTAATTAGAGATCAATATAAATATCTAGTTCTCCATTGATAGAAGTGCTAAACAAAAATTTAATGAAACTGAAAAGTGTTTAAAAAACAAACAAACTGAAATGTGTCACTATCCTCTTTCTCTTTGTAAACACTAATTAAAGCATTAACAGAAGTACCAAGGAAAAACTGGAACCATTAATTAATTTTATGCTATATAAAGTAACAATTTCAGACAATTTCTCTAGGGCGGGATGGTGTTTTCATGGTTAATGCTTAGTCCCAGGTTTGATTTCTGGCTAAGGAGTCTTTTTGTGGTGAGTGTGCATTGGGTGGGATTACTCTGGGTATTATTAGATTGATAAGAGAGAAAATACTAGTGTGACCATAACTATAGCCTGGGTGCTGTTATGACATTTAACAATATTAAAAAAATAAACAATTGACGATGAAACAAACAGATGTAGAGGACAGGGTAGTGTGGAGAAGAGTGATCCGCTGTGACGACCACTAACAGGAACAGCCGAAAGGAGAAGAAGAAAAATTGACGATGAAACACACTGAAATTACCTGGAGTTGACCATGGAGATGACCATGTCTCATTGGAACTGATGAGAGATTAAATCATAGTCTCAGGTTTTAGATATTGCATCGAGATGTTATTGCCTTAAGACCTAAAGCATAGTGCCAACTCCAGGGATTAGGGGCCTGGAATACATACCTAGTCGAGTATACTCTGATGCACTATATGTGGATAGGTGTCTCTCACCATTGTCTGTTTGATGGTCACTCTCTTGGGTACATCAAAACAGTTGAAGAGCTGGTCTAAACTTTTCCATGAGGCAGCTCTACTGATGTACATATTGGGCACAGAAGGGTCAGCCTTTCATGGTCTGATTCCCAGATATAAGGATGACAGAATAAATGCAGTTCAATAGTAGGCGAATACAAACCACTCTAGGGGTTGATGTAAGCGACCACTGAAATGTTCAGGCTGCTTAGGTCTGATAGGTCTGACAGTGCTCAAAAATCTGCTAGTATCTCCAGGCAATTTGTGCGCCTCTAGAGATGAGTATTGTCCCATCTCTGGGTGTAGCTTTCACTCATTGTTGCTCATCTGTCCTAAGCATTCAACGATAAAGAAAGCCCAGTTCCTACTATATATCAAAAGATTCAAAGGTATCTCCAAAATAGCTTGTTTTGTGGAGTTTATTGAGAAGAATTGGTTAAAGCATACCTGTAATGATAAGAGGGTCTGCTGTAAATTGTGCATGTGTGTGTTTAATTGACTTGTACTAAGTACAGATAATACAAATTTAATTGGCCCTAAGGCATGTCTTCCAAATAAAAGTTTTAATTGATGGTGTGTGTAGGAATTTATCTGAGATAATAAGTGTTTTATAGATATAAGTATAATTAATCCTTGACTATAACTATGGTTTATGGCAATCAGGGCATTTTCTGAAGTTCTCTGGATACAAAGCCATCTGTTCAATGTATCCACTCTTGAGTCACATAATGTATCCAAAGAGCTTAACTTCTGCACATGTTCTGCGAAACTTGTTGTTGAAAGTGAAACAAGGTCCAAATAGACACATTTTGGTAAATGGACATTACAATAAGCAAAGGTTATTTTTCTAAAATAGACATTTGTACTCTACAATAGATGTAATCTTGAACTTATCCAAGGCTGAAAATTTATTTTAGATCTTGGCTGCAATTTACTTTTGAAAACTGACAGCTTCAAATGTTTTGCACATTATTTTACATAATTCCTGTGCAAGCTGTTAACATGGCGTTTTTGCCATAGGCTAAATTGAAAGCCTTCAGATCTCCAGAGGATCTAAACCCTTTCATCAACACCTCACCTTAGCCATTTTCAACTGCAACATTCTAAAGCAATTTTGATTCTTTTTCTGATTTTTCTTGTTATCTGCAAAGGTCAGACTATGGAAAGTCCTGCACAACCATATACTTAATATCAAACACATTAAAGAGAATTTCTTGAGATTTGTAGTTCTGATAAAAAAGGCGACCTCATATAAACTGTAGATTATATCTAAGTAGAAAACTCCTTCTTTATATTTATTATACTCCCATGACATTTATATAAAATAAACCTTATTGAATTTCTTGTTTTCTTAAAGTTTAATTTAACCTACACACCTTACATTGGTGCATTTACTTCTCTGGCATTTAGTGACTGGTGTGTAAACATTTTAACATTAATGCGTGTGTTATTCAAAAATGATTTATGTGCCTTGCTCCAGTCCAATTACAATGCCCTATAAGTAAGTGGTACTCAAGCTTAGTGTAATGCACATCAACAAGGTCAGCAAGACCTCAATCGTGCTCTTGTCATCAAATATCTCTTTTTATGAGCCTGACAACAACCTCACACTGAATACTCATAAAAAAATTGAAGATGGAGCGGAAAATTAGAGACACTTAAGGTTAGAAAATATATGTGTGTTGTCTAGAATGAGTCGAAGGAAAGTAATAAAATGGATGCAAGTTGTAATAAAGCATCCCACGTATAGGCCATCAATCTCTTCAAACAAGCACAGCCCTCAGGAGTTTTGCCTGGCCTGCCTTTGCTGCTGGCAGCACATTACCTGTTTACTCTCAAGGACAAATTGTGGCCTGTGTGCAGCATTGTCTCCTCCAGTGCGCCAGAAAACTTCATCACCACCCAGTGGTTGTTGCCTACTGCTGCATCCTCAGAAACACTAACAGGAACATTAAAAACTTGAGGACTATGTTGATTTTAATCAGTACAATATTTTAATTTTATAAAATGCTTGAATGCAGAACATATCAGCAGGGAATAAACAACGTGAATATTTTAAGGTTCAGAAAAGCCGTTGAACTATGAGATGTGATTTGATATCAGGGAAGTTAAAGCTGTTTTTCCTTCCTGCTATTTCTTATGTTTCCTGTACATGTCTGTGGACATCTTTTTGATCCAGAAAATTTTATTTAATTAATTAGAATAATTACTGAACATGCAGATAAATTATTCATTTCATTTACTTGGTTCAGGTTCAGCGAGTTTGTGACTCAGCTCCCATAATATCCAATTTCCACATATTTATCGGTTTATGCATGCCATTAAAATGTCCTAAAGAGATCAACACGCTACAAATGGACAAACTGATTTATGTGCCGCCAAGAATTATTGAATAAAAGAAGGTCATGGTATTACTGACAAGTTTTTTAAAAAGTACGGTGTAGTGGTTAGCATGGTCGCCTCACAACAAGAAGGTCCCAGGTTCGAATCCACGGCCGGGGAATTTTCTGTGCGGAGTGCGTGGGTTTCCTCCGGGTACACAATCCAAAAACATGTAGATTAGGTCGATTGGTGATTCTAAATTGCCCATAGAATGTGAATGTGGTTGTTTGTCTATGTATTGCTCTGACATGGACTGGCGTGTGCTGGGATAGGTGCAGCAGACCCCCGTGACCCCAAATTAGGGGAAAAGAAGGGTAAGAAGATGAATGAATGGATGAAAATTTAGTACCGGATATTTTTGTGGTTATGTGTCATGATATTCACAAATTATCTAATGTGCACGACCAAGCTTTTTCCTCGTTGCTGAATATGCATTTATAACTAGGAATAAATAATAATAATTTAATAAGTGTAATTTAACCAATACTCTAGTGGTTATTATGGTCGCCTCACAGAAAGAAGGTCCTGGGTTTGATTTCTGAGCAGATGGTCTTTCTATATGGAATTCGCATGTTTTCGGCTTTCCTTTCGAACGAATGTTTTTGGACACCTTACCAGCATACCAGGGAAGTCTCTTCCTCAAAAAAGGATGTCTTTGTAATAGGATTAGCTAAAACTAAGGGATTTCACTGACAGATTAGACCAAAACATTAAAAATAGAAAAATAGGGTGGGAAGCACAAATCACCTGTAGGATGTGCAATAAAACTGAGCAGTGACTCACATAACTGTGTGAACTTGCACTAGAGTTTTAGCTGATGACATCAATCGTCTCGATAGCACACATGCACCATGAGTACCATGAAAATTTAAAAGAGGTTCTTTTTATTTTATGTTATTGAGGGAATCAGGTGCTCTTTAGAACATTGTAAGAGCATTTCGTGAGCTCTTGGCTGGTAAAGGTAAAACCATCTACGCATGAACAAGATGAATATGTTTGGTCTAGTATACTGCTTCTTTTTGATGGTAAATTCCGTTTTATTATTATGGAATAATTTGCCAAAAAGCAGTGATTGTATCACTGTGTCTTTACATTCTGTATTGGTTTGACGTCATAGCTGTATGCATAAACAGACTAGGACAAAAAATATTATTTTTATGAACACACAGTATATTAAATATACTGTATATATGTAACAGGCTTGTATGTAAAAACTTTTTCTCACACAAAATTGCATCAGTGTAGATAGATACAACAGAGGCAATGTAATGTCTGTGATAATACAGACAAAGTTGCAGATAAAATGAACAGTGATGTGTTATTCCTGTCTGTAATATTTTACTACTGTAGTATTTCTCTCTCTCTCTCTCTCTCTCTCTCTCTCTCTCTCTCTCTCTCTCTCTCTCTCTCTCTCTCTCTCTCTCTCTCTCTCGCTCTCTCTCTCTTAAATTATTGATGTGGCTCATTTAAATAATAAAAGAAAAGAGAAAATTAAAAAGTGCAGTAAGACAGCTAGGATAGCACTGAAAGCATATATATCACCCAGACATACTGTATGCCTCCTGAACATTTAACATAAAAATAATGTCCCGGGTTCGATTCAAAGATATTTCTGCATGTTCTCTGTGCAGTTGCGTATGTATCCTCCGGGTACTCTGGTTTCCTCCCACAGTCCAAAACGATGTACATTAGGCTGATTGGTGATTCTAAATTGCCCATAGAATTGCCCTTGGTTGTTTGTCTGCAATGGTTGTGTGGCCCTTGCGATCCACCAGCCTCAGGGCGCACTCTACAAAGGGTATGACATCTCTAGGGTATTGATATTAGGGTTTCACTACTGAACATTTGTTGGATGGCGGGTTGGGCCACAAATGGTAACACAATTGCCTTACACTGCATGTTGCCTTAACTCCAGGTCCCATGCTTCTTGTGTTGATTATTCCTTGAGGGAACGAGATGCTGCATTGAGTTGTGCCATACTTTTATCGTTCCTGCCATGCTGAATGAAATCTTAAAGAAGTGTGCTGCTGCTTGTGTTTATATAGCGTTACTTTCTAGTCGATATTGCACCCACCCATGCTGCAACTCTCTCTATTTCGACGGATTACACATGTGCTTCAGTTCAAAGAATATAAAATGGACATTCCCAAAGTGGTTGCACCTCATTCTGTCTGGGATCTATGGTTACATACGTAACAAATATATGTTTTGTTAAAAAATGTTACAAGAATAATTGAAATGGAAACATCAGAGCCATTTTTTTAATGAAAAAAGCTACATGAAACTTGTGACAGAATGACTATTTATTTATGTTTTGGCCTAAATAATAACAAGAACTAACTTTCTTTGTGTGTTCCACAACATTTCCTACCTCTTTTAAAAATGTTTCATTCTTGCAATACATCAAATGATGAGAAGAATTGCTGAAGAATAATTGGATAGATCAATAGGTCCGCTGCCTATTTATAGAAAAGTTACAATTACTTTTACATGGACAAATGAAAAAAATTAAATAAAATGAAATACTTAAACATTAAAACAGTTAAAAAAAGGAAAAAATAAATTTTTCTGTAATACAAGACAAATTTTGTGACACTGGTGATAGCAATGGCATAGGTCTACTTAACTGTTCATGCACAGCAACCAATCATGTTCTCTACTTAGAATAAACCTACACTGTATGCACCCATTAATTGCATTACAATATTTCATCAAATTATTATTAGAATATTCTTGAAAATATCCTAGCAAACAAAAACAAACCAAGACCTTTGCTATGGCAAGTACAACTATTTCCCTATTCATTTTTCATATTCTGAAAAAAAGGAAATCTGGCTTGCAGGATGGATGATAGTTACTTGAGGGGACCATTGTGTGCCACAACCTTACATTTTTATTTCCTCTAAATGGCTGTTATGTACGAATTTTTCATCCTCATGTTGTGGCCTTGCATCCATGCATACAGAGACGTGTAGGAAATATAAATAAATTGAGGACACTATTTTTGTTTTCATGATCATCAGTTTATCGGTTTGTAAAACATAGAAGAGAATCATGCCATCAATCTATCAGATGCTTTATGTGAGAAATTACAAAGCCAGGATCAGATACTTCATACTACACACTAGTATCATTAAATTTTGCCATAGATAATAAATGAATTTTTTTAATAGAATTTTATAGTATTTATAGAAGTCTAAGCAAGGCTAAGCTATTATATACAGATTAAACAGATACTATATATTTTTATAACTTTTGTACAATAACTTAAAGTCTATTGCAGCCATGACCAATATAAAGGTTGCTTATAACCAAATCAATAATGATTAAGGAAAAACTAAATTTTATTTAATGGAGATACAAAAAATCCTGAAATAGAAGGAACTGCAAATGCAAGTATACAGATTAATAAAAAAATTAAAAACACTTTTATACCGTAAATGTTCTTATATGTTTGTGCAGGGAACTGAGATCGGCATTTGGCAAAAGCTCTTTTCCAGAGTGTACAATTATCAATTGGGGTTTAAGGGTCTTGCTCAGTGGCAGTGATATTACAATTGGCAGGCCAACATGTTACCCACTGCAACCCTTCCATTAACGCTAGTCCAGCAAATAATAATTGCGATTTGTAGTCATTTGTGGCCATGTTTGTAAGATGTTCTGTATTCTGATAAATACTTAAATATAAAGATGTGCTACATACAGTTTAATTCTTGTGAGTCAACAATTTGCTTGGTTTACTTTCAACAGCAAGGTTGTTAGACTTTTATATGCATATTTCTTGTTCTTTTACATTCTCTCTCTGTTAACATAAAAGCATAGTTAATAATATTTCCTCAGTCCCAAAGAGGCAATAGACAAAAACTAAATAAGCTAAGCTGTTAAGATGATGTGTGTTTTTAATTATAATATTAATTTCATTGATAATTTAACAGGGGCGTCGTGGTGGCGGAGTTTTTAGTCGCTTCCCAACAAGAAGGTCCTGAGTTTGATTCCCGGGCCAGGGATCTCCCTGCACTTGCGTGAGTTTCCTCCGGGTACTCCGTCCAAAAACATGTGGATTAGATCGATTGGTGAGTCTAAATTGTCCATAGGAGTGATTGTGTATGTGAGTGGTTGTTTGTCTACGTGTTGCCCTGAGATGGACTGGCGACCCGTCCAGGGTGTAACCTCGCCTCTTGCTCTTTGTGCACTGGGAAAGGCACCAGCAGACCCCCGTGACCCCGGATTTGGGAATAAGCGGGTAAGAAGATGAATGAATGAACCTGAAGTGGAGGAAAAGGTCAGTAGTAGCTCATGTGCTTATGGTTGACAAGCAGAAAGACCCTGGTTTATACACAAACACTGCAAGTCTGCCACTGTTGGCTCTTCCTGCTCCAGTGGTGTTGTTTCAAAGCTGATCCTGCACTCTGATGCAAAATTTCTTGCATATGTAAAGAAACAAACTATCATTGTGCTGGAGAGTATTTGTGACAAATGAGCACCTAGAATTTGATTGAATCAATGAAACCTGAGATTAATAACTGCTGTGAATGGTGTCATGTTGACTCCACTGGCAACAATCCCAGTATTCAGGGTCCTTGAGTCCTACACATGGGATAGTGACTTGCTCTGGGTGTGGGTATCTCATTCCCAGATTGTCTCAGCACAGTTTGAGGAGGTTAATGTCTGAGGTTACAAATGTAACTATGGTCCCCTGCGGGAAGAAAACAGTACGTCAATTGCATTACTTCCTGCCTAATGATTTTTGATTGGACGTATTTCACACATGCTTCAAGCCAAAGGTTGTAAAAGGGCATTCCTAGCGCAGGGAGCAGGGATGCTTGCAGCAATTATTAATGTACTTTTCTAATAATGTTACACATATTTAAACAAATGTTATCCATCATTGTTTATGTAGTTTTTTTTAGGTTATGTTTTTGTTAATCGCTTAAACAGACTAGCAGATTCGTGTGAAATTATTATAAACTCTATGAGTCTTTAAAAAATGGCACCAAGCTGTCTGGAAAAGAAATGATTCATGAACAGAGCCTGATGACTCAAAGCTGGTAAGCCCACCACAGCACACAGCTGTAAATTGTGCATGAACCTTGAGTGACTTTTCTAGTGATTAGGATTACACACTTGACCCACACACAAAACAAACGTAAATTATGTCTAAAGGAATTTTCTGGATCAATAGTTCTGATTCAATAAACTGATTTTCATCTTGCATAAATGTGTCTTTTTAAAGTCATTCTATGTTAATGGAGCCCAAAATTTTATAATAATATTAATAATATCTGAGCTGACTTTTTTATTTTCAGCAAATATTAAACAATAATAAAGCTAAATTAAGTTGGGTGGTTGGAATGAATCCTTCAGCTTCAACTGGACTCTTTGGATAAGTTGGGACACATGGTACTGGTAATTTATATGACGCAACTAAAAGAATCCAAGATGAATTATGTGTGAAATATAATGCTGGGGCCCTGCGATGGACTGGCGATCTGTCCAGTGTGTAGCACTATGTGCATTGAGATAGACTCCAGCCAACCCCTGTGACCTCGAATTAGGTAATAAGCGGGTAAGAAGATGAATGAATGAAGATGAAATGGTGGAGGTTAACAAAGTTGATACATGACCCGTTAATACTATAAGGCAGCCTAATAAAATACAATTACTTTTCAATTATTCTCCCACCCCTACTATAATTGTAGTATGTCTTCATGTACTTCATTCATTCATCTCACCATTCACACACACATTCACTCCTATGGACAATTTACAATCACCAATCAACCTAATCTGCATGTTTTTGGTCTGTGAGAGGAAACAGGAGCACCCAGAGGAAACCCACGCAAGCGCGGGGAGAACATGCAAACTCTGCACAGAAAGATCCCGGCCCGGGATTCTCAATTCAAATCTTAATCGATATTCAAATTCTACTGATACATGTTAACATCTTTACATTTTAACCAAAATTGGAGTTTCTATGCTTTTTATATACCTGGATTTTTCATTCATTCATTCATTCATTCATTCATTCATTCATTCATCTTCTTACCCGCTTATTCCCTAATTCGGGGGTCTGCTGGTGCCGATCCCAGCTCACATAGGGCGAAAGGCAGGAGTACACCCTGGACAGGCCACCAGTCGATCGCAGGGCAACATATAGACAAACAACCACTCACACACACATTCTCTCGTATGTGTATAAAGTACATGTTCTTGGACTGTGGGAGGAAACCGGAGTACCGAGAGGAAACCCAGGCATGCGCGGGAAGAACATACAAACTCCGCACAGAAAGGTCCCTGACCTTTTAGTCATGAGGCATCTGTGCTAACCACTACACCACCGCGCTGCCCAATTTTAAAATCATCCATCTTAACTGATTTGAGTAGATAATTAATGTTGCCAAAGATCTAAATTAGACTTCCCTTGTGGCTGTTTTATATAGAATATATTAAGCAGCTCTACCTTCAGTTCTTACTTCAGTTATTTATTTTTGGTTGTGTTGTGAATTTACTCATGCTATATTAATTTTACCAGTGTGCATGTTTTTTGAAAAGTTTACAGCGTTTACTCTGTAGCCAATTTAGTCAGAAGCAGAGTATGACTTTGGTCGTAATTCCTATAAATTTACTATATACACAAATATTCTAAAATTGGATTATTGAATAATACATGAGTCTTAACTGCTTTGTTTGGCATATTCTTAATTAGTTGTGATGGGTCAATATAATGATAAATAAATAAATAGGAATAAGATTTTTAAGTTGCATAGGAACAGATAAATCCTCATTGGTACCTTTGAGTGCTCTGTGGTGTCAGGGAGTAGTGCTAATTTAACCCACAGAGAAACATTTATGTAGCAGATAACTGTAACATAGCTAAAACATAACATGCTTGAGCTGCAAAATGGCAGTGATTGTCCTCTTTGGAAGATTTGTCCTGCAACATCAAATCTTTTTTGGCAGATGCCTGCAATAAAGGCAATTTAAATTTCCTAATAAATGGGCAAACTTTCAAGTAAAATAATCCTACATGCTTTTCTAAAATTAGGTTATAAGAATGTCAAGTTTTGTGTCAATCATGTTTTCATCTTTAAAAAAATCTTTTAGGCTGAGGGAAAAGGTGGCCATCTGTGAGCAACAGTATGGTTTCATACCATACTGTCTGAATCTGGAAAGGTGGAGGTATGCGCTGGAGAGAAGGGGAATGGAAGTCAGCAAGAGTAAGACTGAGTACATAAGTACTTGGGGTCAACAGTGCGAAATAATGGAGAGTGCGTTAGAGAAGTGAAAAAAAGAGTTCACGCAAGGTGGAGCGGATGGAGAAGAGTGGAGGTGGCAGAGTTGAAGAGGCTGAGATTTTCATTGGGTGTTACAAGGATGGACAGGATTAGAAATGGGTTTATTAGAGGAGCGGCGCATGTAGGAAGTTTTGGAGACAAGGTGAGGAAGGCTAGGTTGAGATGGTTTGGACATGTGCAGAGGAGGGACATTGGTAGGAGAATGCTGAGGATGGAGGTCCCGGGTAGGAGGAAAAGAGGAAGACCAAAGAGGAGGTTTATGGATGT
>JAOTRA010058875.1:0-16559 GCA_026260255.1 Pseudolaguvia tuberculata | reverse complement strand
AGGACCTATTTCTAGTACCACTGGAACAACATTCTCCATGTATTTTCACCACACAACCACTATCATCTGACAGGAACAATACTGACATTTCACTATGAAGTACTTAAATCAGCGCCAACAGTATAAAGCAGATCAAATTATATTCCATCTAAAGACATAATATACAGAAAGCCTATTGGTATTAAAGTTTGAATTAAATACTGTACCTCACAGGGCAGTGGAAGCAAAATGTCATATTTGGGTAGCTGTCAATAGACAAATTTTTATCGCAATTTCACAGAGCTTTGTTATAAAAAATGCCTAAAAGAAACTTGCTGTGTGTGACATATTTTTATCTGTGACCATGTTTCTCAACTTTTACAAAATATGAAAAACTGATTGCTTTCACAGCTGGACTTAAAACAGTTACATTGAAAATCTAAAAACACGTATTAGTAAAAATAAAAGGAATAAAAAATAAGTCAATTTGAATGTTTCTTGTGAAAAATAAATGTTTAGATATATTGTGCTTCTATCTAAAAAAAGGCTTATAAGTATATAACTTATGCATGTTTTTCCGACCCTGTCTTCTGTCTTCTGTCTTACCTGGATTACCTTGTGGGAAATTATAGAGAATATCTCACCAACTGATATTGGTGAGGACATAGGAACCTGAAGAACCAGCTATGGGATGATTAAAGGGATTAAAAATTTAAATATGTAACATAATGATCAACTTTAAACCATATACACACACACACACAGGTGGAGGATATGCGGAGGGAGGCACAGGTCACAGTGACCGCACTGTAGACAGAAATGTCAGCCAGCATACATGCAAGGCTCTCTTGGGAGGCAGAGAAAAAGAACTAAATAGAGCAAGTTAGAACTAATAAATATAATAGGTATGATTATATTAGAAATTACATTGGAAAATAAATAATGAGCATTGTCATAAACTGAGCATTGACAAAGTGCGTAGTAACAGTTATTAATATATCAAAACACATTAATAGGAGTAACACACTGAAACACACACCAAAAATACAGTATTGACTATAGATATATTATTGGAGGCCTTTAAAAGCTTTATCTGTATTAAAATAATTTAGCTTTAAAAAATATAACTATATGAAATAAAAGAATCAGGGTGTGGTGTTTGGTGCATCTGGTTGCTCTCACTCGTGTACATGACTGACCGCTCCAAGGCTTCTTGGGTTTTCAATGATGAAAGTCTTTGATGATTTTTACTGAAGATTCAACTTGCTCCCAATAAAGATAAGTGTTTTGCTCCTTCTCATTTCTGCCTGAGTAAGAGTTTTTCTCTAAAAAGTTTGAGTATTGATTATTGATTTTAATTTGAAGAGAATCTCCCCGTAAATGTTGCCTCAGGGACGGCCCCCTGAGTTTTCGACAACCTGCTTACCTGTTATTTGTCCTTAGCCTGTTTTGCGACTACGTCTCTGTCTGTTTGTGGATTATTAATGGACCCAGATAAGACTAAATCAAAACAAATACATACAATGGTTTTTAAAAATTAATTATTTTTCAAGAACACAAATAAAAATTCTTGATTAAGAGTCTGAATACTTTTGTGCAGCGGTGTGAAGTGGTGGTATTGCACCGAATCATTCTTAATTTCAGAAAAAAGCTGACACTATGCGTAGTAACTAATTTCCTGCTGAGAAATCATTAACATGTTGACAATATCAGTTGTCTATACAAATGTATAAGTGTCTAAATTCTATTTTGGAGTAATGTTAAGTTCAGATTGCTGGTTTACAGTTCAACAGCTGAGAGTGACAAGATCATATACTCATTAAACTGACAGCATCACTACCTGACACAGTGGGAGGGGATTTCTCAATTTATATATTCGGTATGACAGTTGTGTGAACTACATGGCTTGGAGAGAACAAATATTTGATGGAAAGATAAAAAAAAAAATAGAATTCTTTTCCCAAAAGGATAGACATCATTTTGGTTGATGTGCTTTCTTATTTCTTTAATTCAGGACAGATTTGCAGTCTCATGCCAAAATAAAATATATAGCATAGAGCGAAATCAAACAGTCTACCTCAACAAAACATTTATAGCAAGAATTTAACTGTAGGTTGAAGCTATGTGTAAGAACTGAAACTCCGGAGGTCCGCCTGGAGAGGGCGCCCTTGCCAGAATACTGATCAAGTGTTTCCTGGCTGCAAAAATTGGGCGTGGGTTCCATATATAAGGAGGAGGTTTTCAGGTTTTCATTGCAAAGTATTGTTGCCCTAGGCCTGTACCAAGCGTTGTGTCTCTAATTACTTGTGGATTGATTTTAGGATTAGTGGACTTTTGGATTGTGAACTGGGACTCTCTCTTGGATTACTCTTTGGATATTGGTTGACTTGATTCTTCCCGTTTCCCCTTCTCTAATAAAGCACCGGCCATCACACTGTCAACCGCTAACCCTGCCTCTTTACCCACCAAGTACAACGGAGACCCTGATCGCTACCGCGGCTTCATCCACCAATGTCAAATGTTCTTCATTGAGCAATCACATAGATTCCCCTCTGAGGGTAAGAAATGCGACTTCCTTATCTCCTTACTCTCCGACCGCGCCTTAGACTGGGTCACTGCTGTTTGGGACACAGACAATAGATTCAGGAACTCCAATGAATATTTCATTGGCCAGCTGAGGGAGGTATTCGAACATCCGGCTGGGGGACTTGATGTGTCCACCCGTTTACTGCGCCTGCGCCAGGGAACCCAATCGGCCACTGACTACGCTATCTCGTTCTGCACACTGGGAGCTCAGAGCGGCATGAATGACGTCGTCCTCAAAGTATTGTTCAAGGAGGGCTAAGCGCGGAGCTTCAGACTGAGCTGGTGTGTCAGGGAGAATCCGATACTTATTCTGAGTTCATACAGCAGGCTATCAGTGTAGATAATCTTCAATCACCTGACTAGATCATCTCATCCCTCCGCCGCGGTTGAACTCAGTGCTCACTTACTTCCGGATTCTGAACCTATGCAAATCGGAGCGCACAAGCTAAGCGCAGAAGAAAAGCTGCACCGCCAGCGACTGCGTTTATGTGCATATTGCGTAGAGCCTGGACACCGCTACCCACAGTGCCCAGCGATCGTGCGGAAACCACACCAGGAAGTAAGTGCCCAAGCATACCCCGTTAGCACGGAAACTAGCTTATCTATCAGACTGAGTTTGTGCTTTAATAATGTGTCAAGGGTCTTTTCTGCTCTTGTGGATTCAGAGTCAGCAATAAATTTAATCGATGAGAGACTGGTTAAAAACTTATGGCTGCTCACGATGCCGTGCAACACAGCTGTCCACATTACCGTCATAGACGTTCGTTCCATAAGGCGAGCCATCACAAGGAAGACGGCATTAATATCGCTCGAGATGAACTCCGCCCACAAGGAAAAAATATCCTACTATGTAACCCAAGCCTCTAAAACCCCTCTCATATTAGGCTATTCCTGGCTGGCTTTACAGGATCCCGTCATTTTCTGGAATGAAAAAAAAATTGTACTAGGGGCTCAGAGGTGTGATGACCAACATCGCTGGAGCGAATTTCTGTGGTGAGTATGCTCAAAACTCCCTTATACATTCATCCACCGGACTGACACCCTTTCAGTGTGTGCTAGGTATCCAGCCTTCCCTGTTCCCGTGGTCCGGGGAAACTGCTGAGGTTCTGTCGGTTGAGGACTGGTACCAGTGCAGCGCAGCGCACGGACATGGGAGGGGGCCCACGTGCAGGATGTCCTAGTGTATAAGGTGCACGAGGTCCTTAGCTCTCAGTGGCGGAAGGAGGGGTTGGAGTACCTAGTGGACTGGGAGGGCTATGGACCAGAGGAACAAACTTGGGTAAAGGCGAAGGACATCCTGGATCCGACGCTAGTCCGCAACTTCCACGCTCGCCATCCCGAACCCCGTGGCCCCGCCCTCGGGGGTGCCCCAGAAGACCGCCAGGAGGCGTTCCTAGGGGTGTGTACTGTAAGAACTGCAACTCCGGAGGTCTGACTGGAGAGCAATAATAGTGTAGTAATAGTGTAAAGATTTGCAATCTTAACTGGGTTTCTTGCTTTAATAAAAACAGATTCCATGTTAATACTGGAAAGGTCTATCTCTCTCTCTCTGTATTCTTTGCTATATTATTATTGTGTCTAGTATATTATTGATGGTTTCTATAATCATAGCATGGTAGTGGTGGTATTAAGAGATGATAGTAGTGGTATTAAGAGGTGTATCAGTTATCTAAGTCCCCACTGAAGGTCCAGGTACAAAATGCGCCAGATCTCAAGGTTGCAGGAATGGGGCTGGATGCAAACAACTTAAGAATCAGAACCTGACCCGACATCGATAGGACATAAACACAAACTTAATTTTAGTCATAACATACAAAGGATCTGACCCGCAACAAAGCAAGATGGAGTTTAAGTGAAACACAGAGGTATAAATACAAATCAGTAAACAAGACACACATGAACTCAAAAGACAATTAAAACGAGACACATGGACATGTGAAAAACAAGCCAGGAGACACAAGAGGAACAAAGGTCATGAGACGTAAACAAACGAGGAACTAGTATTAGCTTAGCTGGCTAGCTAGCACAGCATAGCTTGCAAATCTAAACCATGATATTAAACAAAAACACAAATATGAACATAAAGTTTATACATGTATTATTGTATTTGTGATGTAATCTATAATGAGAACAGCATACAATTTTTACCCTTTTAGGATACTGTTCGATTAGACTAATTGTTGAAGAAAGCAAATAAATTTGCAGACCGGCTACAACACAAGTTAAAGTATTTGCTCATTAAAATAAATTTTAGATTTTATTTCGACATTCTCATTTATATAACATATTTTTCAATTGAAGAACCACACAGTAATGACAGCTAGCAAATTACACTGGCGCGCTAACACAAGTTTGGGCGTGAAACTAATATGGATTTTCATAAACACATTATCAGGACTACGCATGAAAGCTCTCGAAAATTAGTCAGGACCTCTGCTTTCAGTGCTGGAAGGAGTGAAGACTGATATAAAGAGAGAAACCTCACTTTCAAGATGAGGGTATCTGTTGCATCAAGATAGATGGAGATCAATATAGCTACAGAGTTGCATTAGAAAACACTGGCACTGTGGCATATAACCCCCCCCCCCCCACACACACACACACACTGCGATGTCTTTGATCTGTCCAAAAATAAGGGTTCAAGGGATTATAGGGTGTTACTCGTTACGTCTTTCTACTGCAGACACCTCAGTGCTGCTAGACCATGAGAGTTTGTAGGTGTATGTGTATGTGTATGCCTTCAGGCATGTGACGGTATAGTACTGATTGAAAAATTACATCCCTGAGGTTATAGTAGTTTAGATTTGCCATAATACACAAATAATGAAATCCATATATTTTTCTTGCAGTGTCTCATAAAATATAAATGCTAGCATTGCCTCTTTATTTAAGATCAACCCTAGCAGCTAAAATTTGATTTTAGTAGTATGAAATACATCTTACCATAATCTAAAACAAATTATATGTATGTACCACAACCTGACATAAATTATTCTGCCTCATGAACCAAGTCATATAAATCACTAATATAAGTACCCTATCCTTAAAAAACATTCTCTGCAATGAATACAGTAATACCACTAATCATAAACCATCTCTTGCACCCACACCCATACTTTTTTCTTTACCTCCAAACTTATCCACAAGCAAAAGCTTTTAATGTGATAGACACATTAAACGTACTTCTGTTAATTGCTCGGAATTAGAGTGGCGGCTAAATACAGTAAAAATACCAAGATCACCAGTCAATATATCACACAAATGTATTTTTCCATACACCTGTCTGAATATCATATCATAACCAATCCTTCACATTCACCATAATCATTGAGAAGCTTGCCTACCTAGTGTACAGATTCGACCATCCCGCTGGAGTTCATTATCGCCTGAGTTTTTGGTTTAACTTTTCACTTCCAGTGTCTAGTCTTGTTTACCACATTATTTAAGTTAGAAGATTCCATTCAGTTTGTACGCTCAAGCTCAGAGCGAATGAAATGATGTATCCCTAAAGGCGTTATTTAAAGATAGATTGAACTCGAGCTTACAAGCTGAGCTCACAACAGAGAACTATGAATTTGGACAATCTCCTTTGCCAACAGTCCAGAATCCACCCTTGGTTCTCTTCCCACTAATGCTCCGCTTCCAACTGAATGTAAACCCATGCAGATATGGTTCACTAAATGATGTCTAGAGGAGCACCAACGCTCAAAGTTCATCTTGTCCAGTTAAAGCTGGTCTCAGAATTTTCTCTTCCCTCTGCTTTGTATGTCACTTTATTTATATGTCACTCAGCAAGACCACCAGAGACCACTCACTGGTTTGTTTACTGTTGTGAGAATTGTCTATGTGCTAACCTTTGTTGTAACCAAAAAAAAAAGTAAAAAAAAAAATAAATTAAATAAATAAATAACGCCTTCCTCTGGTTCCCGCAGTGCTCAAGCAGCTTAGTGAAGCCCGGATTTTTACTAAATTGGACTTAAGAAGTTCCTACAATTTTAATCTGTATCGGAGAGGGGGATGAATGAAAAAACAGATTCATCACATGAAAGGCCACTATCTGGTTATGCCATATGATCTTGCTAATGCATAAATTATATATCCAGACACTTACTGAACATGTGTGTGATTGCCTACATTGATAACATCTTGCATATGAAACATGTACACAATCTGTAAATCAATTGCTTAAATACAAAATGTTATTGTATAAATAGTTTCAAAGCAGTTAACTGCAAGTTCTACAGCAGTGATATCAAGATCCTTGGATATCACATCAGTACTGAAAAGGATGTTTTTGGACTATGGGAAGGAACCGGACTACTCGGAGGAAACCCACGCAAGCACGGGGACAACATGCAAACTCCCCGACCCGGGAATCGAACTCGGGACCTTCTTGTTGTGAGGCGACCGTGCTTACTGTTTCACTTTTTTTATTGTCATTAGAGTGAATATATAAATAACTCAAACCACTACCATTGTGTGTTTAACTCTCAGTTTACTGAACAACATTCAACTTAGTAAACTACTAAAAAGTCTGTGCTGCAACATGAGTCAATTGTGCACATTGCTACATCTTTCTTTTTTATTTTTTTAAACTTAAAAAACTTTTCACACCCTATCTCCTGACATGAACGCATTGACTAACTGAACATTAAAATATTAACAGGCCATATGACATTATGTAACATAGTCCTTCAAATACTGTGGTTTGACACTAATCCGACCTGATCTGGTAGTAGCAGTATGTTGTCACCAGCTGTCTGAGTACTGTGATCCTGTGATCTGGTATGCCGTAGATACCTTCTGTTACTCCTCAGAACAGAGATTGGAGTTTATGGTCATTGATGCACATTCTGCGGTACCGTTACTTGGATGCAGTTCAAGGCATGAAGCTGGTTGAAGTACAAACTGAAAATATCCTGGTGGTGGATAATGCTATGACAAGGACTGACAGAGATTGCCTAGTCGGACAATGGAAACAAATAACAGGAGAGTTTATAGATGTTTTCACAGGTGATGGCTGTCTGCTAGGTCACTATAACAGAGATAGATCAAAGGGTGGAGCCAATGAAACTGCCACACAGAGAGTACCAGTTGCAATGATAGGACCACTAAAAGAGGAGTTGAATAATCTCAGTGAACGTAGTATAATCACACCAGTAGGACAAAGCACTGACTGGATAAGCAGTTTGGTTGCCGTGAAGAAACCCAGTGGCAAGAATTTGCATAGATCCCAGACCATTGAACAAGGCTTTAAGAAGGAGCCACTTCCCTCTGCCCACAATCAAGGACATTTTTTCCGGAGCTGTCAAAAACAAGAGTATTTACTGTCTGTGATGTAAAGAATGGGTCCTGGCATGTCTAATTGGATGAGCCATCAAGTTATCTTACCACATTTGCAACACCTTAGGGAAGATACAGATAGTTGAGAATGCCTATGGGAATAAAGCCCAGCACCTGAGGTTTTCCAGAGAATGCTGAACCAGGCATTAAATGTACTTCAAGGGGTACACATAATCGCAGATGTGTTGATAATAGGAGAAGGTGAAACACTGGAAATGGCAAGCAAGGATCATGATGGAAAACTGAGGTTATTCTTGGACAGATGCCGAGAAAGAAACATTAAGCTCAATGCCGACAAATTCAAACACAGACAGAGTAAAGTACCATACATCGGACATTTGTTAACGTCAAAAGGCCTCCAAGTGGATCCAGAGAAAGTACGGGCCATAAAGGAGATGCAAGTCCAACGGATGTGACAGGTACAGAGAATTCTGGGCATGGTAAATTATCTGTCCATGTTTTGCAGACACCTTTCAGATCACTGTGGACAGTCTGTGGGACTGGTCTGAGGTTCAGGAACGGGCATTTAAGAACAAAAGAGTTAATAACCAAGGCACCAGTACTGTGCAACTACAGCCTAAGGGAACAGCTAGTTCTTCAATCTGATGCATCAGAAGCAGGCCTTGGTGCAGCATTATTGCAAGAAGGAGAACTTGCTGCTTTTGGAAGCCGCGCACTGTCACTGACTGAACGGCGGTACGCCCAAATAGAAAAAGTCTGTGCTGCAACATGAGTAAATTGAGCACATTGCAACAGTAACCACTACGCCACCGCGCCGCCTTACAGTCAAGTTGCAGCCCCCAAATCCTCAGGAAATTTTGGCACAAATTCACAACCGCTCATGTTCAGCATCTTTGCCCTCTTCTCCTGTTTGTGGTGAAGATTAATGCCTCTGAAAGATGTGTGAGTGCAAATGTATCACATTTTAAATTGTACTGCTGCACCTCCTTTAAGTTAGACTCGTCTGAGATCAGTTATGACATAGGGAACACGGAACTGCTTGCTATTAAGGAGGCGCTCTGTGACTGGGGAGCGCCCACCAATTTCTTGTTAATGAAAAGAATCCTGAATACCTCAAAACTCTAGACAAGCTAGATGCTGTCAATAGGTGATACTGAGATTATGATAATGAGATGATCATTCATACATTCATTCATTCATCTTCTTACCCGCTTATTCCTGAATCCAGGGTCACGCGCCTATCCCAGCACACAGACAGGCGGGGGACACACACATTCACTCCTATTAACAATTTAAAATCACCGATCCACCTAATCTGCATGTTTTTGGACTGTGGGAGGAAACCGAAGTACCCGGAGGAAACCCAAGCAAGCACGGGGAGAACCTGCAAACTCCGCACAGAAAGATCTCGACCCAGGATTCGAACCTGGGACCTTCTTGTTGTGAAGCGACCATGCTAACCACTACGCCACCGTGCCGCCCTATGAGATTATCAATGAGCATCAAAATGATCTATCTCCTGCCACATGCCCAACCAATAAAGTCTATGTGCCCTGCCTTTATTGTCCCTTAGTGAGGTTCTGGGTCTGTTTATTCCATCCATTTTTATAAAGCCTATCTAGTCTTCCTAAAGGTCTGCCTTCAGCCATGAAAACAGCCATCCACCATTTTAACCAGGTATTCTGGAATTTTGACAAATCTGATTCCCTGCAGTGGAACAAGAAACATCCACAATCAAATATTAACCACAAAAATACAACAGCTGTAACTATTAAATAAACCAATGGGGGAACAAGAACAACTAAACAAGAAACAATGTACACAATGAGGAATCAGAAAAAACAAGGAATAGGCAAACATAAGCATGGTGCACTTGGTCTAGACATGGGAGCAGAGTCTCAAAGTGGCCCTACAGTGGTCCTGCAGAGCAAAAGCACCTGTCAAGACTGGCACAAATAAATAAAGGAATAACTATGATATATAATATTTTGAACTGATGTTAATTTCCTGCTAAACTTTATTATGGTTCATCCTGTAACTTTTTATGCATTGTGTGCTGTTGCCATATGTAGTTGTTGTTGGGTGTGCTTGAGTGTGCTTGACTATTGTATTGTCCAATCCTCTGAAAACTTAAAATAACAGGCATATGTTTATCTCCTAAAAGTTGAATTCATGCAGTTATCAACCCTCATACTCCAGCATAAATAAACAGACCGGCAGAGTTTTTCGTTTGGGGAACCGTTGAACCATCTTTACATTTAACAGGTAAATGTACAATGTGCCATGGACAAGTCAGAGCAGACCTTGGCATCAAGTTGCTAGTTTGACTTGTTCACCAGCTGATTAATAATAGCCACTGCAATTATTTTTTTTGTCTTTCATGAAAATCAGGCAGAGAGAATTCTCTGAAAACAAAAGACTAGTGTGGTATTGATGAATCAAAATTCAAACCAGAATTTCCCAACTATAGGTATAATTTTCGTAAAATCTAACAAGCAATAATCGCAAAATATTATTAAAATTGCATAATTAAAACAGGGTAAGCCTAGCTTAAGTGTATACCTGTTAATTACCCTGCAATGCTTTGGAATCAAATAACAACAACCGAAAATATACCTAGTGGGAACACTTCATTGATACACTTACTGTATCTGTTCTTCACATTGGGTATGGGTTAAGGGTGATCACTGCACCCTAAAGGATTATGTAAATGATTTGCACTTGTGTTTGCTCACAGCTTTTCCTCGGTAGGCGAGAAAGCTCAAGTCACTAGAAAGTCATAGACCTTTTCCTGTTCAGTGAGGTAACGATGCTTGAATTTGTATCTCTTTAGCTTAAGCTGTAAAACAACCAGACCACATGGGAACTAAGCTGAAGGCTGATCTGAGGTGTTTTGTGTGGGTAAAACTTGCTGAAAGCAGAGCACGGCAAACATTTGAAGTTGAACTTCAAAAAGTGTGCTTGTACATTATGTGGGAGAACGTGGTCCCATGCCCTCCTGCATGAAATCAGTGCAATCACTTGATGCATATGCAAAAATGTCTGAAGATTCAATTTTAGAATTCAGTCTTTAAGGTTTGGCTTTGGAGAATTTTTTTCCCAGTTATCCATGCGTAAATGTGCACATTTCAAGGAAACTTCATGTAATAATGAAGCGGTTTACAAAAGCAAAACAAGAGACTGACTTGTTACAATACATCAAATGTAACTATCAGTGATTAAGAAGTATGTGTTGTTCATAAAAGAAAACTGTAGATGTTCACAGTGTTACAATATGAGACTCACAACAGGTTGAAACTGTAAAAGTAAAACAACAATGTGTGTCTAATTATGTTGTAAGAAACAAATAAAGTAACAAACATATATAAGGAAAAAAAGTAGTCATAGAAATTGATTACCCTATTGTCATTCAACAAATATGACAATAGGTTACCCTGAAGTTGATCTTACAGTATATGAAGGGGCACTGATTGCCGAAACACAGAACAGGTTTGGGTGACAGTGACACATAAGATAGATACTGTGAAATACAGGGTAAGCTATCAGTAAATATCCTGATTGGTAAGCTATCCATAAATTGTTCTGAAGATGCATCGCAAATTATTATTCACTAGACTAATCATAAGAATACAATGTGATGCAAGTAGTGCGTTTTCATAAAAAATAGGGTGCATTTTTGGTAACTTTAGATTGTTTGAAAAATTCTTTATGCACACAATCTTGAGCTGGAAAAGAAACTGGATTAATGATTGCTGACACTGCTTCAGTTAGTAAAACCAGTGATTAAATGTTTTAATCAAGACAATATCGTCCCGTAATGACTGGGTGTCACAAACATTGTAAAGTAGTTGTTAAAATGTGGAGAAGAGGTAGTGCAATTATTAAGTTGTTGGACTGCTAATTATGAGACTGGGTTGTGATTCTATCTTGTACATTTGTAAAATTCTTGTAAAACAACAAAATAGTAACAAAAAATATTGTACATTATGCTAGGCTATCAAGTAACGCTCCTGTTGTTTTGGTGGTCATTGTTATACTGTAGGAAAGTTTCTAAAATCCACTGGCACTTCAAAAATTCTATCAGAGAAAAAACTGATTGTGACAGACATTAATAGTCAGTAAACATGTCAATTTTGACATGTTTACTAATGATCAAATGATCATTAGTAATGATCAAAGATATCATATTTTAGTGGAGGATTATTGGAATGTTTTAGCATTTCAAAATGTGTGCATTGTACCCAAAATCATGTAAACCTGGTTTTACTCTAATCTTATTTCTTATAACGGACAGATTTGCAATGTAAAAATACACAGTCTAAGGGAATCTGCCTCCTTCCTTCACAGAGGGCGCCTTCATCAATTGAGTTCTGATTGATTCCCACTTCTGAGTTTTCTGGTAGCTGCACTCTATAAAGAGTTAGCAAACAGCTACCTTTCTTGCAAAGTATTGTATGATTACATTTGTGTTTAAGGATTTACCAAACTCAGTAACTCATGGTTAGCTCTGCTACCTCTGCTACCTAGTGGATTGCTTTAATTGTCTATGTGCTGTGCTGAACTCAAACCTGCGTTATGGACACAGAAACAAGAAATACCATAAGAATGTATACTTAACTGACACCTGGAATACCGTTCTTTTCAAAATCACATTGCTTTCAAGTTACTATAAAATAAAGCCTATGTTTGACTTTTTTGTAATACTGGAAAAAAATACATAAAAGAACCAATAAAATCTGTTAATAAAGTCAATATAACTTCACTATGTTTAAGCTAAAATAGATGTGGAGGCAAGAAACATTGGTTATGTGACGTGTGGTGGAATGCAGTGATTTTTAGCCTAGTGGTTAAGTTGTTGGACTAATACCAGAAAGATTGGGGTTTGATTCCCACCTACACCAAGCTACCACTGTGGGCTCTTGAGCAAGGCCCTTAACCCACAATTGCTCAGTTGTAAAAAAAAAAAAAGAGACCAAATGTAAGTTCCTGGTCAACAGATCGGCAACTTAACCATTGAGGCAACACTGTCTCTCATTTACAGTCTGTGACAAAAATAAAAGTTCTATTTTTGCTTTGACTGTTTCAGTGCACCACTTGCTGGTGTACCAGCATCTCCATCTTTTTTTAAAAAAATAGCAAAAGCAGAACAAGCACAAACATGTGGGCTCACGCTTGTCTTCTTTAATGCTGCAGAGACAAGGAACATGTTAGACAAGTACTCAGCAGTATAAAATACTATATAGAATCTAAAAAAAACTAGGATAAGTGAGGACATGTAATTAAAAACTCTAAATACACTAAATCGATGACATTATGACATATGCACTAATTGTACATGCTTAATTTAGATTATAAGAGATTGTGCACTGCCTTGCATCTCTTTACTGTACCTGAAGACGTCACCATGTCTTATTCCATGATGTTCGACTTGCACTGACACGTAAAAATACCTGTCTGCTTACATGGTAGATCTGGCATTAGCACATTTAAATGAGGCCTATAATAATAGAACTCATTTTATTTTTTCCTGCTTACATGGTCATCAGTCGTATCACATTGAAGGCAAAATTTTTAAGTGGGTCAGCGGGTGTAAATGTAGCCCTAGATACAATTTACCTACTCATATGAAATAGAGAATGAGTAGGTAAGAACAGACTGCATGTTTTCTTTGCACTTCTTTGTCACTTGCTGTAATAGACTGTAATAGACAATTTGACGGTGAGAAAGAGAAAATGTGGAAAGAAAGAGAAAAACGGAAATGTGGAAAAACATATGCATAAGCCAGTTTATTGTAAAGTAATAAATTAATGCTTAAGAAACTAAACCAGTCATTTTTTAGTTAGTCAAGTGTACACACATCACTTAGTCAAAGTAAAAGTACATAGAAGTATTAGCTTTAAGAATGTTTCTGTTGGGGTGTGTGTGTGTGTTTTGTGTCTGTATAAGGTGTATGACAGGGAGAGAGAGAGAGAGAGAGAGAGAGAGAGAGAGAGAGAGAGAGAAACTTAGTCTACCACCCCCACAGTGAACTGGCACAGCTTCATGCTGACAATGGGGCTTCAGACGGAATGATGCTATCAGCACAGTGGGGATGACAATTCTCAAGTGGACCCTTGTTTTGCATTTTACAATCATATAACAGTAAACATGAAATAGTAGGCTGTACGATACACACCCTCTATACTCCTGTAACGTCTACTGCCACTTGCAGCTAAGTGCAATCCAGTGTAAACAAGAGATAAAGGGATCTAAAAGAAAAGACAACCGCAAGCTTTTATGACTTACAGTTAGAACTAGATATCATGGACATTTTTAGGAAATTGGAAAATTAGATGACCGTGAGTCACTAAAGGCAGATTTTTCAGAGCCTTTGTCAGGGGCCCAGCAGTGGCTTAGCTTGGTGGTACTAAAAATGTAAACATTTTAACTATTCAATGAGCAAAATCAACTCATCTATGAAAAAAATCCATAGATACTGTTTGACAGAGTGACAGATTTGTTCTGGATTTCACAATTTAATTAAGCTGTCATGTGTCATTAAGTCTGTCCTGTGAAGAGTTGGTGCTGGCTAATCACCTAATAAATACAACATATAATCTTTCTCTTTTTGTATCCAATTACACATTTTTATTCTGAGATAGCAGGAATGAAGTGAACCTGACACCTGCTCTCCAGAACTCCCTGATCTTTATGCATGTCCTACTTCAGAATTTGATCAGATGTTGATCAGAATAAATTTCATGATTGTAGCCTTGATTTTCTCTCGCTGCTTCACTAGTTAAAAAACGGTGCTTGTTCAGGTAAGTAACAATTCACAAAGTGTGAATTATCAGACAAGTCAAAATCCTGCTCTGTAGTATAAGATATAACTGAAAAACACATTAGTCGTGCAGTTTATCAGAGTAAAGGGTAGCCACAAGTTCAGCTAAGAGTTAGTGACTATATTATCAGCAAGCATAGCTTCGGTTTCCATCTTATTTCAATCTATTAGACTTCTTCATAACAAATCAGCAGACAGCTCATTAGTAGAAGTTTAATAACAATTCCAGTCTCATGTGAGAACAAACACAGCAGCAACTCAGTGTTTCTCCATATAATAATACAGTGAGAAAACAATGGTAATCTGATTATTTTGAGAATCCTGTAGTGTAAACAATGCCTTACTAGATATATCAACAATAATGCTATAATGCTCAGCAAATAAAACTGTTTATCAATATTTTCACTCTGTAGTTAATTGACTCGGCATATATCCTAGATGGTGGCACATCTAAAAATAATATACAACAGCTTCGATCAGTTTCATCCATATGAGCTCTGGTACCTGAAACATGATGCTACGTTAAATGTGGGCATGTCAGCACATTTGTACTATTTACATGCTTCCCATGAATCTGAGAATTAAATATTGCAGCTTTCCAAGCAAAGGCCAAGGATTTTTCAGGATAAGCTGTAAAAAATTAAACTGAAATTCTATTCTTATGATAAAGACAGAGCTCACAATTTATTTACATACATGACCATGATCTTAGGTCATGGACTGATCATAAATGGATCATTGTGAATAAATGTTCAAATCAGGTTTGTTCTTCAGCAAAGATTTATGTTAAATATCAAGACATTTTGAATTAAGTGTAATAAATTAAGTTCATTTATTAATTTTTCTTTGCCATATATGAAAACTCCACTATTAATCTTAATCTTGTGGTTATGGATATATACCTGATAAAAATACATAAACACTAGCTTTTACTACACTATCCCACTATTGTGTTTCTCACATCCTCTCCAAAGATTGACATTTTTGAGCAAATATTGAATTATATATGCCTCCATACCTAGATTATTTCAGTAATATATACATTTCTGTGATATTATAATGAAATCATTACATATTATGTGACTCAATTCCGATATTTCCCTCAGAATGGCACATGATGTGAGATTGGATAAGACTAATGACAATGTAATCATTTATTACCTCATTTGTATGTGGTATTAAAAGGATATTTATCAGATATGTACATTAGCTTGTGCAGTTTAAGCAGACAGATCATATTTTCAGCTGATAATGCTAGTCGAACCTCACTGAATAATTGAGAATGTTGCATGATGTCAACTCGGTTGTACCTAGTGGTTAAGGTGTTGGACTAATACCAGAAAGACCGGGGTTTGATTCCCACCTCCACCAAGCAACCACTGGGGGCCCGTGAGCAAGACACTTAACCCAAAATTGCTCAGTTGTAAAAAAAAATAATAATAATAATAATAATAATTAAAAAAAGAGACCAAATGTAAGTCACTCTGGATAAAAGCGTATACCAAACTGTAACTGTAACTCAGTTGGACACCAACAGTTATGTATGCTGTTCTTAAACTTGTTTTGTGACAATAAACAAAAGTGATAAATATCAGATGTTTAAGACCCAGTTCAGAAGCAGAGGTAGCTTTAACAATCCATATTCATTCATCTTCTTGCCCGCTTATTCCCGAATACGGGGTCACGGGGGTCTGCTGCGCCTAACCCAGCACACATAGGGCGAGAGGCAGGGGTACACCCTGGATGGGTCGCCAGTCCATCACAGGGCAACACATAGACAAACAACCATTCAAACACATTCACTCCTATGGACAATTTAGAATCACCAATCCACCTAATCTGCATGTTTTTGGACTGTGGGAGGAAACCG
>JAOTRA010058848.1:0-16563 GCA_026260255.1 Pseudolaguvia tuberculata | reverse complement strand
CACACACACACACACACACACACACACACACACACACACACACACACACACACACACACACACACACACACCCCATAGGGTAAAATGGTACC
The DNA here is from genome assembly GCA_026260255.1 of Pseudolaguvia tuberculata. NCBI lineage: Eukaryota > Metazoa > Chordata > Actinopteri > Siluriformes > Sisoridae > Pseudolaguvia > Pseudolaguvia tuberculata. The sequence continues at coordinate 16,471 of JAOTRA010058848.1, read as the reverse complement.
CTAGCAGGTTCTTTCCTCAAGCCGTCTGGCTTTTACCTACTACCTTAAACTGACACACAAAGACACACACATTTAATAAGAATCTATATTTACAGCGCTGCATAAACACAGATTAATATTCAATTTATGTGCAGAATTTTTAATGCTGTCTTGCACATGCATTTCAATACTGGAGAAATTTCTTTCTATTTGCACAACACTCTGTAATGTGGTCAGATATTGAGATTTTCATTGGGAGTGACGAGGATAGACAGGGTTAGAAATTAGTTTATTAGGGGGACGGTGCATATAGGATGTTTTGGAGACAAGCTGAGGGAGGCTAGGTTGAGATGGTTTGAACATGTGCAGAGGAGGGACATGCAGTATATTGGTAGAAGAATGCAGAGGATGGAGGTTTATGGATGTGGTGAGGGAAGACATGCAGGTAGTTGGGGTGAAAGAGGCAGATGTAAAGGACAGGGTAATGTGGAGAAGAGCGATTCGAAAAAAAGAATTGATTACCAAAATGCATCATTTTAGATAACGTAAATTCAGCTTATACAAAAGTTTCAGTCAGTCAGGTTTTTATATTATTTCAGCTCAGCACTGGTGTCATGTAACACTTAGAATTGATTTTGAGGTCCTCGTTCTTACATACAAACCTATTGATGGGATAGAACCAAGTTAAGAATGTTAACTATCGTTGGCTAAATGCCTTTAGGAACACTAATATCATCTGCCGCTGGTATATTAGAGGTTCCCAGAAACTGCAGATGAAAAAGCGGGAATGTGAATGGGAACTTATACATGAATGAAGGATTCATTGAATAATGATCCCCTGATTTTCCCACTGTAGTGTTTTTGTGTTAATTGTCTGTTTTTTTTTCTTTCCTTTTTTTAAATCTTTTAATTGTTGACACATTTATGACGAAAATCTAGGCGTTATATTCCAATTATAATCCACATTAAGATTCATTCATTCATCTACTTCCGCGGTTATTCCCTAACTCAGGGTTCTGCTGGTGCCTATCCCAGTGCCTATCCCAGCGCACATAGGGCAAGAGGCAGGGGTACACCCTGGATAGGTCGTCACTCCACCACAAGGCCACGTTAAGATTATTTTTAGTATTTTCTGTATAAATAATTCATTATTAATATTCATTCATTCATTCATTCATCCGAATTCTGGGTCACTGGGTCTGTGCGCTTATCCCAGCACAAACAGTGCGATAGGTGGGGGTACACCTTGGACAGGTCACCAGTCCATCTCAGGGCAACACATAGACAAACAAACAACCATACACACACACACACACCAATGGACAATTTAGAATTACCAATCCACCTAATCGGCATGTTTTTTGAACAGTGGGAGGAAACCGAAGAACCGACAGGAAAGCCACACAAGTGCGGGGAGAACATGCAAACTCCACACAGAAAGATCCCTGGCACGGGATTCGAACCCGGGACCATCTTGTTGTGAGGCGACCATGCTATCCACTACGCCAGCTCGCCACCCCCATTATTAATATTATTATTATTATTACATTTTGCATAAGCTCTGCATTGAGACTCAAATGTTTTGTATGGAGAATTAAAAAATAAAGCACTTAAGGTTCAATAACCAAATGTATTTTCCCCATAAGGCTTGATAAATGAACCCAAGTGGCTTGTGCACATTTTACAAAACCTCAGAGTCAGCAGATAAAATTGCAACACTGCGATCTTAGTGCATGGTAATCGGCGAGTTGGCAAAGAGTGAAAGATGAATACATGTGACCTGCAAGCACGATGAACAAAACTAACCGAACACATCATGCTATAAGCCCGTTGTGACAAACGATTAGTACGTTCAGTAGAACAGCAACAAAAGCAAACACAGAATAAATCTATGGCTGTGTTTAAACAGGAGGGTGTTCATGTCGGGTTTCCATTACTTGAAGCTGTGGACATAAAGCACTTGGGTGTCTACATTAATAGTTATGTTCATTAATTACACAGGGGATTGTGTGTAAAGTACCTGCTGAGGGACTCTCTCGATCGGCGCAGCCACCTTCCCACCACCTGCTCCACACGGCGCACCCGCCTCGGGGAGCGACTCCTACTCCTCTCTCTTTCCTCCATCTAAATATCTGAGCAAGAAAGACAAGAACACTTAACACAGAAACACTAATACACTTAATAGAATACAATAAATTGCATTTACAGTAAAAGTACGTAAAAGAAAACAACACATCAATTGGAATAAAATCTTAAAATTTTAATCGGCTTGACAAGAGAGAGGAAAAAACCATCATTCATTCATCCATTCATCTTCTTACTCACTTATTCCCTAATTCGGGGTCATAGGGCTCTGCTGAAACCTATCCCAGCACACTTAAGGCGAGAGGCAGGGGTACACCCTGGACAGGTCGTCAGTCCATCGCAAGGCCACACATAGACAAACAACCATTCACACACACATTCACACCTATGGGCAATTTTGACTCACCAATCAACCTAATGTACATGTTTTTAGTCGGTGGAAGACGGTGGACATGCAAAGGGTCGAACATGCAAATTCCGCAAGGAAAGATCCTCGGCCTGGGAATCAAAACCGGGACCTTCTTGTTGTAAGGCGACTGTGCTAATCACTACACCATCACACCGTTCTGGTCTGGAAATTTCTCAGGGAATAATGCAGTCTTCACAAAATATGACCAAATAATCTCTGGACTAAAATTATTCAAATTAAAAACTTCAGTGCATGGAACACTGGTTTGGAGTCCATCATATCTGTTGTTAATATTTAACCACAATATTTAAGATAGAAATAAAAAAGTGCATGTAAACGGGGTGCCCTGTATAGTACATGTTACACACCCTTATCCAGGGCAATTCATCATTTTAATGCTACTAAGCCCTGAGGGTTAAGGGCCTTGCTGAAAGGCCCAGCAGTGGCAGTTTGCTGGTTCGGGGAATTGAACTCACTGATAAATAGACCACACACTTAGCAACAAACCACAATTACACCTTCGTGCATATACGTGAAAAGAGCTTAAATATGATGCATTGATGTGCTAATGAAATTGTGCAATCAGTCAGTGAGTGAATGAGTGAGAGAGAGATTAAGAAAAAAAGAAAGAAAGAAAGAAAGAAAGAAAGAGGGAAAATGAAAAAACAAGGCAAAAGAAAATCAGAAAGAAAGAGGCCATTCATGGCTTAAAGAAAGAAAAAAGCGGTTTCCTCTCATTCCCATTTGCTCAGTTTCATGAATGACCTGACCCGTCACAGACAGAAGACCCAGCCCTCCCTGCACCAGTGATTTCTGTACCGCTGTGAGAAAAAAAAACAAAGAAAACTTGGCAAGTGATCTGATTAACTTTAACTACCCACCTCATGAACCCCAGTCTATAATCAGAGCACGTACCCCAGCAACAGCCAGGACTCGCTTTAATTCAGCCACTGCCGTTGCACTTACATACACAGAACATGACATACTTACACGTTGTGTGAAATCTGCTTAGTGGTAAAGGATTAAATTGCATTTCCTGCACAATGTGACAGCCATGTTTCTTCCACACTGACCCAGATTCTCGTCTCCTAATAACGGAATCTTTTCTATGGCTGGGTGTCCTACAAGATGGCATTTCAAAAGCTACACATCTGAAGGAAAGGAAACCTTTCTACCCTGTCCTCTACATCTGCCTCTTTCACTCCAACTACCTGCATGTCTTCCCTCTACACATCCATAAACCTCCTCCTTGGTTTTTCTCTGCATGGCACCTCCGTTCTCAGAATTCTTCTACCAATATACTGCATGTCCCCCCTCTGCACATGTCGAAACTATCTCAACCTTGTCTCCCCCAAAATCAAATTGCTTTTTATGTCTTTGCACGTGCCTATCCTTGGAGTCATAGAGAAGTATATGGTTACATCTATGCGGAAATAGGAACTAGCAACCTCAAATCAAAAGCACTGGAATTTATTGCAGTGCTTAAAATAGATGTTTGTAAAACAATATTAGTGCAACTAAACAATCAATCATGGAAAAAAGATTTTCTCTAAAATTTATCTAGAAAATTCTTAGACAAATACAGTGATGCCATACTTTAGTACGAATGAGCAAATTGTATTGCACGAGCAGCCAATCAGGTAACACTAACACAAGCCATAATATCTTAGTGAAACTCAAGAGCTCCATTTTCATATCTAAAAGCTTACATTTTGGTATTTGACTGGTTGAGGTATTCCAAGAAAAGGTAAGCTGGAATTTTTAAGTACAAACATTTACAACAGATTTTTAAAATCTAAATTACAAAAGTTTTATGAATGGAAATGCTTTGTTAATTGGTGAAGTCATAGACTTATTGCTCGGAAAGTCTAAGCTAGTTAAAAGGTTACAGGAGAAGAAGAAGAAGAAATGACTCAGAGACCTCCCTGAATTAATCTCCGACTCCATGACCACAGTTTAAATTTGGATATATATGGCAGAGAATCTCTGTAGGATTTCTAAAGTAATTATATTCAATTCAGTTTTATGTCTATAGCCCTTTTTACAATTGCCATTGCCTTAAAGCAGCTTGACAGAGTGAATGATAATTCTGACAATTTGTCCTTGATGAGCCGGGGTCAATGAAAACTCCCTATAGTGGGATTAGGAAGAAACCTTGAGAGGAACCAGACTCAACAGGGAACCCATCCTCATTTGGGTTGAACAGAAATTAATGTATGAGTGTGTATGTATAAACAGTTTTGGATGGCTTAAGATGGCGTGACATATGAAGTCATTGTGGGAATGAGATATGGAAATTATATATCACATGTTATATGGATACTCTCTACTCCACTAGCACCACAGTATATTCTGCCTTGTTTAAAAAGTGATCAATAATTGGTTCTACTGATATGTTTCCAAGATAAATTACAGCCTTTTCTAAAATCAGATATTGTGATCCCTTTAAGAACTGTTTGCAATACGGTCATTGCGACACAGCCTTGTGAAAGGATTTTCTCTATTTGAATTATATTACTAAGGTTTATAGACCCCTGAGTTACAACAACCTCACCGTCATATCCATATGTGGCTTATCTTCCAAATTTGAAAGCACACAACCATCTGTAATGACACTGTATGTTGTAGCAATTCATTATTCTAGTATCACCATTCAGCTCCAGCATCCCCATGCCACTTTCCACAATGTCTCTGAACTCCATTAAAACATTTGTGTGGTATGATGGAGAGGAAAAATGTTAGGAATAATTCCAAATTCCAAACTCATTAATGCTTGAACTCTCATAGCACCATATTTAACCACTTTATTTAACCACTCCTGTATTCCTGTCTCACCAAAGGAAATATCTTATTCCACTTGAAGAAATCTACCACACTCTGTACAGCTACAGGCGCAAACCGGATATCACAGCCATTGTTCATATACTAACCACAAATCAGTCTATTCCTGTTCTATACAGTCAGCAGGCAGCCAGGTGTGTCTGCAATCACAACTGCAAAACCTTTCATCCATCCATCCATCCACTTACCCGCTTATTCCCTAATTCGGGGTCATGGGGGCCTGCTGGAGCCTATCCCAGCTCACCGGGCGGGTACGCCCTGGACAGGTTGCCAGTTCAACTCAAGGCCACACACATTCACTCCTATGGGCAATTTTTTTCTAATCACTAATTTATCTAATCTACAGGTTTTTGGACTGTTGGAGGAAACCGGAGTACCTAGAGGAAACCCACACAAGCGTGGAAAGAACATGCAAACTCTGCACAAAAAGATTCCCAGCCCGAGAATCGAATCCAGGACCTTCTTGTTGTGAGGCGACCGTGCTAGCCACTACACCACCGCGCCACCAAATCCTTACAACATCCCAGCTAAACATAGTTAATATCGGTCAGAATGCTTAGTAAATCTACTAGTCAAAAAGATGATTCTAACACAGCTGTCCATGTCTAAGAGGGGAAAATAGGCCGTTTTTGGTAATAAATAAATTAAATACATTCCAATTATTTGTCACAAACATAATTATACACTGTTCAAAATATAGTGAAATGTTTTTCTTTGCATATCCCAGTTTGGAGGGTTGGGGTCAGAGCGCATGGTCAGCTTTGATACAGTGCCCCTGGGTTAAAGGGTTTTATGGAAAACCAGCTTTAAGACAAATGTATTTAACCCAAACTAGTGGTTCAGTTTAAAGTGCAGTATGGTACAGAAGCCGAGACCACCAGTTGTGTAAGCTGCCCTGGACCAGGAAGTGATTGCAGCAGCTGCATGTGGACCATAGTAAATGCCTCAGTTAATTTTATCTCATAAAAACATGGTGTTTGTCTGTCTGCACATAACTATATTTTTGATTTGCACCACAAAGATTTGCTCATTTCAATGCTTGGATATTATCTTCCACACCTTATCTGCAGAAACTCTACACCTGCTTCATTTTACTGCATCACACTGTCCCTAGAGAATATAACGCTGCTTCTACCTTAGCACAGATACCAAATCTTGCTGCTTACAGAGTATCTCAATCCAAAAAAAAAAAAAAGACTTACATTTTGACATTAGCTTTGCACTAAGTAAATAACAACCTGGTCACTGCAGTGTTTTTTTCCACATCATATATTACTGGCGGCTTCCTATACAGACAGATTTGCTGCAGGTCTCTACCGCATAACGGCGGCTATAGCGAATTAAATCATGCGGACGTGCATCACTGACTGCCTGTCAACACTCAACTTTAATCTCTTTTTTTCCAGAGCAGAACAGTTTTGAATACTGTAAACGGAGTGATGTTGATCTGGTCTTTGTGGGTGTGACTCTGCAGAGCTACACAAATCTCTTTGATAATGCAGCAAAAAATGCAAGGTTGCAACTCAAATATTTACATTTATAACAATCGGCATACGCCCGTATCTAGTGCTACTTAATCTATTTTATACAACTGAGCAACTGGGGGTTAAGGACATTGCTGAGGGGCCCAACAGTGGGGATGGAAATCGAACTCTGATTTTCCAATTAGCAGTCCAACACCTTAACCACTGCGCTACCACATGGTTGTATTAGTTCTAATCATTCAGTTGCTTTAAGGATATTTAAAAATCATTTTGGAAATGATCCACCTCAAAAAGCATTGGCATCTCCATTATTTGAGGTGGCAACACTCTTGGCAAAAAACTGTACAGTATGTCAGTTACACTTTATCACTTTGGATTCATTCTTTATGAGAACTCCAGATGACTGAGGGCAGAAAATGTGTGGCTTCTCAATACAGACCACAGGCTTTTAATAGGGCTACACTCAGAGATGGTAAAGGTAAAATAATGGCTCCTGTTTCAGGAAATCACTTATGTTAAACCGTTAAAATCATTATTATTCATCATCTTACTCCTGCCAAAAAGTAGCCTTGGCAGGTTTTTGGCTGAGCCATCTTTACACTTTGAGTAATTCAGAATGCTATTCATGTTTACAAGGCACAAGGCAGTATATTGCTGAAGATGGAGGTGCCGGGTAGGAGGAAAAGAGGAAGACCAAGCAGGAGGTTTATGGATGTGGGGAGGGAAGACATGCAGGTAGTTGGGGTGAAAGAGTTAGATGTAGAGGGCAGGGTAGTGTAGAGAAGAGCGATCTGCTGTGGCGACCCTCTAACTAGAGCAGCCAAAAGTAGAAGAAGATTCTATTTTAATAATTTGTGTATTAATTAACATTTTATTATAACTAATAATAAGAATTTTATACGTTACAACTAAATTATTATTATTATTATTATTATTATTATTAGTAGTAGTAGTAGTAAAAAAGGAAAGGGGGCGGTAGTGGCTGAAATGGTTAAGACCAGGAGGAGCTGGGTTCAAGCCTCACTGCTGCCAAGTCTGCTACTGTTGGGTCTTTCAGCAAGACCCTTAACCCTTACTGCTGTCTAGGGGCGCTGTGCCACAACTGATTATGCGCCTTACCCTAACTAAGATTGAAAATGAAAAAAAAAATATTTTACATTTTTTCCCCACACTGTACTGTGTATAATAATGTATGTGACAATAAAATTTGAATTATTAGAGAGTAATATTCATTTTTTATATTTCAAAATAATATTTTAGCACAACAAAACCAAACCAAAGCAAATTAGGTTGTTATATACATACGAACCAGAGTGAATCGGAAATTAGATTTTGAAGGAACTCAGATTCCAAAGGACGGCTATGGTCCACCTAATCCTCTTGTTTTTCTCATACTCATTTTAAGGTATATAACATGAAATGTTTACACAATGAAGTGATTGTGTAAGAAGATAATTAAGCTGAGGATTGTGTAAGAAGATAACATTAGCACAATGAGGAAATCTGTGATCGCTAGATTACACTATTGAGAAGACCACTGGCTGGATTTGTCCCTACTCACACAGCATATATTCTCCACATGTCCAATTCAATACACAAATAGCGATATCCTGATACTGTGCAAAGGAGAATGTAGTCTACTCAGCAGAATGAAAAGTTACTTCTGAAGATTATTGATAAATAGATCACTACTGACCTAAGAGCGAGCTGACGGTGGCAGTTTTAAGATTTGACATAAATTTTAGCTCTTTCCACCCTCTTCCATAAGATTGTTCTTTCTATATATTTCATTCATTTATTCATTCATTCATCTGATTAACCGCTTATTCCCCAATTTGGGATCACGGCATTCTGGAGGAGCGCACATAGGGTGAGAGGCAGGGGTACACCCTGGACAATTTGTCAGTTCGTCACAGGGGACACATAGATGAACAACCACTTGCACACAATTCACTCCTAAGGGCAAATTTGACTCACCTATCAACCTAATGTACATGTTTTTGGACTGTGGGAGGAAACTGGAGCACCTGGGGAGAAAATGCGAACTCCACACAGAAAGATCCCCTGCCCGGGAATCGAACTCGGGACCTTCTTGTTGTGAGGCAACCGTGCTAACCACTATGACACCGCGCCACTATATATTTCCTAACAGAGTTTTAGACTCATGACATTCTTAATCAATCAACTAGTACATCTGTATTAATTTAAATCATTTAAAGCATTTATGTATAAGGGTGCCTGCCAACTGTACTATAAATATAAATATAACTAACTATGACATGTATACAATGAGGTTCACGATAAAACTGGAATCCTGCTTAAAGCCGAAAAACACAAAGCCAGCAGATATACACCAACTGGTACACATTGAATGACTGCTTGAATGGAGTACTTTAAAATCACCAATGATGGGCTTGATTAGTGGTGTAGTGAATTCAAAGCTCTGTTCCCGGCTCAAGTCTTTTCCGGTAAAAACGCAACTGGCCATGATTTAAGAACCTTTAATTGGTGTTTTGATGATGACATCAATATCATAGAATAAGACTGGATCATGTTGGAAATATGTTTGGTCAAGTCAAAACTTTCTGTAAATATACAGTGAATATACAGTAAACTGAACTCTCAAACTAACCGATTACCAATGCAGCAAGATTCGCACTGGAAAAACACTGACCTCTTTTCCCAGTCCTAGTTAACAGTCTGGTTGCAGAACAGCAGGAATCCATAATACAAGGAATTACAATAATCCAATCTTGACATATAATAATAAATGCATATGGATTCCGAAAACAATTGCACTTACCTGTAAGTGATTGGTGTATTACAAGTCTCAAAGCGATGAAGTTCCTTAATTTGATAGAATTTCACATATTTCTTTTTTTTGTATGCTAAAAGGTAGCGGAGGAGAGTTCTTACAACCATCAGGACCAATCAGAGTGGAGATCTAAAAGAGAAAGAAGAAACAACAAATCAACAAGGAGTACAATCAAAAGCTTAGCATACAATCAAAAAAATTTTTTTTTACATTGTTTACATTCTTCAAACCGTAAGATCAACACCATCATAGTAAAGTGCAAGAAAGCTTTATTTCTTTTATTATCCTGGTTAAATTATTACTCGAGCGTGCAATTTCAGAACAACATTTACAATGCTTTTTTATATTTTTTTACATTGAAGTGAACTGTATTGTAATGTACGTTTTAATGTGAATGTTTTTTAGACTGTCGGAGGAAACCAGAATACCTGGAATAACATGCAAACTCCACACACAGCAAGACCTGCTCACTGAGAATTGAACCTGGGACCTTCTTGCTAAGAGGCCACTGTGTTAAGCACTACCCGACTCCAATTACAATGTTATATATGAAAATTTCTTGTACTAAATTCAGTTCTACTGCCAGCTAAAAATTTTTTTTTAAAGTTCAATGTTTGCAATTTTGTTAATTCTTAATTCTTAACTTATGCTCACTAGTGATTTGACTAATAGTAAAACAGCTATGGGGTGACACGGTGGCGTAGTGATTAGCATGGTCGCCTCACAACAAGAAGGTCCCGGGTTCGATCCCCAGGCCGGGATCTTACTGTGCGGAGCTTGCATGTTCTCCCCGCGCTTGCGCGGGTTTCCTCCCACAGTCCAGAAATATGCAAATTAGGTTGATTTGTGATTCTAAATTGTCCATAGGAGTGAATGTGTGTGAGAATGGTTGTCTGTCTACGTGTTGCCCTGAGATGGACTGATAACCCATCCGCCTCTCGCCCCATGTGTGCTGGAATAAGCGGGTAAGAAGATGATAAAACAGCTATTAACACCAATTGCCATCTTACGACTGTTATTGAAGTGGTGGCTTAGTGGTTAAGGTGACTGATACCAGAAAGACCAAGGTTTGATTCCAGCAAGCAATCACTGTGGGCTCTTAAGCAAGACCCTTTACAATTGCTCAGTTGTACACAAAAGAGATCAAATCTGTAAAAGCTGTAAATGTAAAGATCATTAATCCATCTGTAATGTAGGAAAAGCACCAGTATAATATTTTTGTTTGGACAGTTTTGTTCAGCTGAGCCCACTTGCTTCCCTGTTTGTCTCTTTTCCACATACAACCTGCTCCTATAGACTCCTTCTCCACTTTTTCCCCTGCAAACCAAAATCTAGGCTAACCGTAACTTGTGTATAAATAATAAATTCAGTTATTGAAGCGAAATTAATGTATCATGTCACCAGAGCCCCATGCTAAAAAAAGTTAAAGCACAGTGCAGGAAAATACAAGCAGCAAAAGGGTTAAAAAATTGCTGCAGAATTAAAAAAAGGAACTTAGAAATGTAATTAAGGAGAAAGAAATTATACGTGGCGGTATCAATGAACAAGAAGTGTTTCTAAATCTAATTTCCTTTTAAGAAGGAAAAGCAGAAAGACTACAAAGGAATGTTTCGTAGTCGAAAGATGTCACAGGAAAGCAGAATGGGTGGGAAAGGGGGGGACGGGGACTGGGAGAAGAGGAAGAAAGGAATATAAGAAACAGCTGAGTGATGCTAAATGCAGGATCTTATCTCTGCAGAACACAAAAAAATGTATCTCTTGAACCTTTTTGCTCCAGGCTCAGGTTTCTTTTAACAGCTGTGCTTGTTAAAAATACTGTTCATGCACAAGAGTGCGTTTTCAAATGTGTCTATAAATATCCCACACACACACATACGCACGCACACACAAACAAATTATAGAGATATTTATTTCCACATGATATATAATGCAATATGGAAACATTTAACTAAATGCTTGCATGCGTTTTCTTCGGGTGCTCCGGTTTCCTCCCACAGCCTAAAACATGTATATTAGGTTGATTCTAAATTTTCCATAGGCGTGATTGATTGTGTGCATATGGTTGTTCGACTATGTGTTTGTTTGACCTGTCCATGACGTACCCCTACCTTTGACCCTCTGTGATCTGGGATAGGCTCCAGCAGACTCCCGTGACCCTGAATTAGCTAAAAATTATCTACAAATCACATCCACATTTTTATTTATGTGAAAAATACTGCTTGTCAGATTGTACGGGCATGATTCCAATGTCACACTATAGAATCTTTATCGTCATACCGTTGTCAAATGTGTTGTTTTTGTTGTCGTCATCTCTGTGTATTGGAAGCTTGTAACACTAAAACTAATTCCTGGTTTGTGCAATAACCTCTGCTTTTAATATTTAGTATTTTTTTAAACTGCAACAAATATTGTCAGACTGTACAACAGCATTTAAAACAAATCTGTAGCTTCTTCTCAAGCTGTTCTGTCCACTTAATTCTTTTGAAATTTTTGTTTGCAGCTCTCTTGCTAATTCCATCCTCTTTTCAGAAATCAGAAAGAGCTTTATTGCCAAGTTTGTACTTACAGTACAAGGAATTTGCTTTGGTGACAGAAGCTACCAGTTGCAAATTCTTGCTGTTCCTATTGATTCTTAGTGTGTCGTTCAAACTTTAGGAAAGTGTCTGAAATCATCAGGCTGCCAGAATATCATCAAAAGGAAAAGAGACTGATCACAATGACAATTAATCCATTGTCAGTGAAGAGTTCAAAACTAGTGATGGCAACAGGTTTTACAGGAATCATTTAGAATTTTGAAATCTGTCTGTTATGACCAAATAGTCTAAATCCTGCCCAAGTCACCGTTAATAAGGGTGTCTACGTAATAAAGTCTAAATTACATAAACGTAGTATAGATGACCAAGCCAGTGTAAGGCTCTGAATAACAAGCTGGCTAGTGACCATCATAAAGACATGGAGATACAACAGCTATCGTCACGGATGAGAACATGAATTTGAAGATGATCACTCTGTATCTGTAACAGGAGGGAGTGAGTGAGCAAGTGAGTGATCCTCTCTTTAATTGGACACAAAGAGTAATCAATGATACTGATCAGCGGTATCTGCGCTGTCACTAGCGCAGGCTGACACGAAAGGACATGAAAATGCTATAATGCTAATCTCAAGCACGCACAAAGCTCACACTAACTGTAATAAAGCTTCCCGATTCCCAGACATCACCACTGGTTTAACAAGCAGTGATACACACAACCCTGATTACGTAAAACTTCTACTGAAAACAAACAGACAGACTAAACACTTAAAACATGTATAATGTTAGTAAAATCAATAAATCCTAGTACAAACGAAAACACTGCAGATAAAACACTACATATTTTCATTTAATATATTACTTAAATTACTTACAAACAAAATCTATTATTATTATTATTATTATTATTATTATTATTATTATTATTATAAGCCCTGCAATGGACTGGCAACCTGTTCAGAGTGTACCCCTGCCATTTGCCTTATGTGCACTCAGATGCAGACCACCGTGACCCGGAATTAGGGAATAAGCGGGTCAGAAGGTGAATGAATGAATTAAATATTATTATTGGTAGTAGTAGCAATCGGTGTTGTGGTTGTCTCTGTGTATTGGAAGCTTGGGAAACAAACAAATTCCTGGTAAGTGCAAACTTGTCAATAAAACTCCTCTTGATTCTAAGACTTAACCCCAAAACCTAACAAAAGAATTACAGAACCAATCAAATGTTCATAACAAAATGCCTTACATGTGATAATGGAGGTCAGGGGTTTTGTGCTCAGGGTCATTGTCATGCTGGAACAGTGTTGAAGTCTCTTATTTCCAGTGAAGGAGTAATGTAATGCTATAAGATACAAAAAGATTCTGTGGGCTTCCAGATTTGTAGCAACAGTTTGGAGAGGAACAACAATGGATCTGATGAGCACCAACTTTTTCCAGTATGGTGTATTTTTTCTGAAAATCCCGCATGATACACAAGCTCAGTTTGAGTCCCATTAGGAGTGGAAATAGACTGATTTCACACATTTAGATAAAAATTTAGCTTTGCTTACGTTAATTATTTTCCATTGTAATTGGTGTTAAGAGGAAATATTAGTAATTAAACTGTAACAAAGCATAACCTCCAGCTGTTAAACCCTTTTGGCTCCCTGAACAAAATAGAACAACAAAACAACTATTTCAAAGTGAGATAAAAATCAAGTAGAGACAAAAGGCTAAACTAAACGAGGACCTAATTTACCTCATTACATCACTCATCATTAGTTAAAATAGTTTTGCATTAACCAAATACCTTATTTATGTTCCATGTCGAGTTGCTCATAGGAGAAGTAAGACACAATCTGGACTCACATACTCATTTATTCCTCTGTTCACTGTCACACAGCTGCTGCCATTCCTCACTCCTCCTCCCCCTACAGCCTCCATTTGTTTCTCTCTGTATCCCGTACATAGCCTTCTGTCTCTTTTTTCTCAACTTTTAAAAACACTACAGAAGAGGTTTGGAAGCTGGGATAGCAGGTCAATGCACTGATTTGAAATCCAAATTAAACTGTTTGGACTAACCAAAGATCTGGCCAAGTTTAAGCAGGAGGTACTGCACTTAACAGCACAGAACCTGAGACAAGTCTGGGGCAAGAATGTAGCCTAATGTCACAAAAGAGCAAGTAATGAGAATGTTGGGGTCAGAGCACAAGGTCAGCTATGATGCAGTACCCCTGGAGAAGGAAGGGTTAAGGGTCTTGCTTAAAGACCCAACAGTAGCAGACATGGCGGTAGTGGGGTTTGGACCCAGTTCAACAACTCAGTGCCTTAAAATATTTGAGCCACCAATTTTTTGCAGTATGATGCGCTTCAGTCATTCTCTTTTTTATTTTTTTTTTATTTACAGCATTTGGCTGACTTACATTTCTCTTATCCAGGGTTATATTTATCTCTTTTAAACTCCAGTCCATCGCAGGGCACAAATAGACGAACAACCACTCACACACTCACATTCAGTCCAATGGGCAATTTTCACTCACCAATCAACCTTAATGTACATGTTTTTGGACAATGGGAGGAAACCAGAGTACCAGAAGGAAACCCATGCAAGCGCAGGGAAAACATGCAAACTCAACAAAGAAAGATCCCTGGCCCTGGGATAGAACCTGGGACCTTCTAGTTGTGAGGCAACCGCGCTAATTGTCTCAGTTAATTTATATATATTATTTTACAACAATCATCAATGCTCTGGACAAAGTTTGAATTCTGCTTGAACACACATAGGCAGGACTAATGTCTAGAAATGAGATAACTGTCAGGCGCTTAGCATAAAATGGTGTCTGTGAAAAATTCCAGAACTGTAAATATAAGTGTCAAATCACATTGACTGGTTTTCTCAGTGGTGTCAGACGAATCCTCATCGTTCAATAAAACCATAAAGTAGGTCATCTTGCCAGACACACAGCTCTTCGGACAAATGTGTTTAGACATTTAGTTTTTTTATTAAATTTTTTTTAAAGCTAATCCTACTTATATTTTCTGCTTGGTGTGGCTAATTATTCCGCCTTTTCTCTTTTTGTAATAATAGAATCCATTCATTCTCCTATGTCCAGTCTGTCAGACCGATCCATTAACATAATAAACTGAACCTTATCAACCCTTTCAAATCAGATCTATCTACAAAGACTTGTGGTGAAATTTAATCTCACCACCATTTGGAGATTAGTAGTCCACATGTTCAGAGTGGCTATAGTCCAATTTTTCTTTTTTGGAAGATAGCTACGAACGCTAATAATACAGCTACGAATATCCTCCATCTCTCTCTCTCTCTGTCTCTCTCTGCCTCTCTCTGCACACAAAATGTTTATGTACAGAAAAAATACACAGCTCAGGCTGATGTTTGCAATTGATCCACTTACATGAAATTGCAATTACTTAATGGTTTATCCAACATTAATAGGTATATGGAGTAACACAGTGGTCTGACAGCAAGAAGGCACCTCGTTCAATTCCCAGGTTGGGATCTTTCTCTGTTTCATGTTCTCTCCGCGCTTGCGTGGGTTTCCCCCAGGTACTCCGGTTTCCTCCCACTGTACATTAGGATTGGTGAGTCTAAATTGCCCATAAAATACCCAGCCATTAGGGTTGCACCCAAGCCCGGATAAATAGGAGGGTTGTATTAGGAAGGGTGTCAAAACAGGGTGGTCTGCTAAAAGAAAAAAAATTGCTTTGCTTTATATGGCCTTGGTCTGGGAATAGTATTTTACAGTAGGTGGGAAAAGAAAGCTTGCTATATAGAGAGAGAGAGAGAGAGCATGAATCAATTCTCCACACAGTCATATTTCTAGTCACATATGCCTGCAAATATGTTAGACAGTGAATCACATGGAAATACCAACACATCCTTCTTTTCATACCCTGTTGTATTTAGCATAATCTCATAAACATTCAAACATTCATTCATCATTTCATCTTATCGCTTATTCCATAATTCTGGGTCACTGGCGTCTACTGGAGCCTATCCCAGCACACATAGGGTGATAGACAGGTTGCCAGTTCATCTCAAGGCCACACATAGACGAACAACCAAATTTAGTGAGGAGAGTATTATCGCAGCAATTTGGAAAATGTTTATGAGTTGAAAATATATACAATGGTGGAATATATAAAGAGAGAGAGAGAGAGAGAGATTAGTGCATAGGCATTACATTCCGTTACATCTCGCTATGTCACATGTTTTCCCCTTTCTTCATTGACTCATGACAATCCCTGGAGCGACACACACACACACACACACACACACACACACACACACACACACACACACACACACACACACACACACACAC
>JAOTRA010058834.1:0-16568 GCA_026260255.1 Pseudolaguvia tuberculata | reverse complement strand
TACATCTGCCTCTTTCACCCCAACTACCTGCATATCTTCCCTCACCACATCCATAAACCTCCTCCTTGGTCTTCCTCATTTGCTCCGGCACAGCACCTCCATTCTCAGCATTCTTCAACCAATAGACTGCATGTCCCTCCTCTGCACATGTCCAAACCTTCTCAACCTAACCTACCTCACCTTGTCTCCAAAACATTTTGTCTTAAACTGAAGTTAAACACTTCAAGCAGTCTATTATAAGCACTAGTTATTGTAGTCAGTTTAGTGTTGGAGAACAGAGTAAGTAAGTTAAAAGTAAAAACTATTTGTTAGTGCAGGTAGTGCATTTGTTAGTGCAGATATTTATCGTAGGGACACATTTTGGCTGGAGTAGTTTTAAATATCTTTTGCATAGATATTAATGTAGAAAACACAATTGTGGCTCTGTGGCATAGTGGTTATCAGAGTCGCCTCACAACAAGAAGGTCCCGGGTTCGATTCCCGGTTTGGGGTCTTTCTGTGCAGAGTTTGCATATTCTCCCCATGCCTGCGTGGGTTTCCCCCATTTATGTTTCCTTTCACTGTCCCACTGCACATTAGGTGGATTGGTGAGTCTAAAATCCCAGCCATTACAGTGGCACAAAGCAGTGCAGCCTTAGTATCCCAAGCCCGGATAAATGGGAGGGTTGCGTTAAGAAGAGCATCCAGCGTAAAACACCACCAAGTCAACTGTGAGGATCACAGGAGCAGCAGAAGGACAAAAAAAATGCAGGAAACATCAGTGGACCTTTAACAGGAGTAAAATATTATGTTTTTATCAGTGTACATCAAAGTGGTTCAAAATACAGGTTCTCAAAAACATTCAAATATAATATTAGTTTTATGTAATATTTTCAGTTACCAACTTGAAAATGCTAGAGTAAATCAGAAGTCCTGAAGACATCCCTGTAGTAAAAGTAATTTAACGAGAAACATTATATCAAAGTGCTAATGTGAAATGCTAATTCCTTTATTTAGAGAAAACTGAGAATAAGAAATGATGTAAAATTTAGATTTTCAAATAAGCTCATATTGATCCATTTTACAGTAGAAACATCATTATTTTCCTATTATTCATTGAAATATTTTGAGGTGTAAATAAATCACGTCAGAAGGTAATCACCAGATTCTGAAAAATGTCCCTAGGTTGTGAAATACCTTTAACTGTCAGTGCTAAAAACAGCAACTCGGTTTTTTATAGTGTTGTTTTTTGTGATGTTTTCTGTTAAAGTTTTATATTTAGTCATTGTATTATAACAAATGTTATTACTCCAACCCTTGTCTCTTATCAATCATATTTTAGAACTGCCTCCCAGAATGCTGTTTGTCTTTGTCCTCTCTTTCGTCTTTGTTGTTTTTTATTGTTAGTGTTTGTGTATTTACACAGTCTGTTTAAAGGTCATCTCTGCCTGAAGGCTACATAATTATTGGTAATTGATCAAGTAGGATGAAGGTATCCGAAGAATCTGTTGTGAAAATTTAGTTACTTTCTACTGCTTTCAAATCAAGCAAACACACACATACAAATAAGAAACCACTCACTCAGTCACTCACTCACTCACTCACTCACTCACTCACTCACTCACTCACTCACCCACTCACTCACTCACTCACTCATCTTGACTTTGGTTATCCGAAGGGGTTCAGTTAAATGTGTGATTTCCAGTTAGTTTGCACTTCCTGTTTTTGTATAAACCGTGTTTAGGTTCACTTCGTATTTTACGTTTTATTAATAAAGTGTACCTGCATAATGGATCCTATTCCCCTAAGTCCATTACAAAGTTGCTCTGGATAAGAGCGTCCACTAAATGACAATCTGTAATTCATGTTATACAATTAAATCAGATTCTATGTGAATAGCTATCATGTATTAATAATTGAGGAAAAAACATTTAAAAAGATGCAGATGAAGACAACAAATATTTTCATTTTATCAGCATTAGATGTGCAGTTTTTTAATGTTTTAGCTTAATTATTGAATTTGTGCTTTTATTTCTCTTACATCTCTCCTATAAGCAGGTCAAACCCATTTCTAGCATTTGGCAGGTGCCCTTGTCTAGAGTGACTTACATTTACCTTATTACTTTAAACCGAGCAGTTGAGAGTCAAGCTGCCACTGTTAAGTGTCTAGCAGTGGCAACTTCAATTCAATTCAATTCAATTATATTTGTATAGTGCTTTTTAACACAGTTATTGCCTCAAAGCAGCTTTACAGAATGAATGATAAACAGATGAATGATGAGTTTGTTGCTGATGAACAAGCCGAGGCGACAGTGGCAAGGAAAAACTCCCTAGAGTGGGATTAGGAAGAAACCTTGAGAGGAACCAGACTCAAAAGGGAACCCATCCTCATTTGGGTTGGTCAACTTGACCTTGAGCTTAATCAACCTTCCCTTGATATGCTTGATTCACAATTAATTAAGGGAAATAAAGGTAAAATATGCAGTTAGTAACCAACATTTATCATTATTATTTAAAATTCCTGTTTATTCAAAATAGCCTTTTGTATATTTTATTATACTGATAAACTTGATGGTAATTTAAGTTAAAATGTTCTGTCTATTAGTTTATAATGAAAAAATTATAATTCTCAAGAATTAAAATGAGTATTTTGAAATGCTGATAAAAGAAAGAGCACTATAGAAAGAGTATGAGTAATTCTTTCTCCAAAATTACTATTTGCATGAATTGACAACTAGGAATGAACATAACATAAAATGCTATGGGATTCATTTCTAGTAACAAAAATAGTATTTGAATGAAATTTGGTTCATATTATACACTAAATAAGTAAATACTTAAAATAGGCCAAGCAATATTGCCTCTTTTACAAGAAGGCCAATACCAGTCAATTTTTTGCATTAGCTTCACAAAAAATTTGACCTTATTTTGTAATAGAAGAGTCTTGAAGCACATGTGGAATTCTGTCAATTGAAATGTGACACATCACAAGCATGTTGCATCATGGGAAGACCAGGAAGTACAAAGACAAGCAACCACTAAGATAAGTTCCTAAGATAAGGATCCTGCCTACCAGCAACAAAAACATAAATCATTTCATAATTCATGTGAAATATGTTTTAAGACATTCCAAGACAATCTTTTTTTCACATTTTCACATTCCTATGCATTTGTAGCTAGCACATGCCAGATATAATTTTTAAAAGCACATTTGCTTGTTTTTGACTGTGATTATATGGAAATACATGAAATGGGTTGTTTTTTTTCATAAAAGAGGTGTGGACTATGGGAATGTTGTGGTCATACTGCAAGACCTGTTAAAAGAAACCCAAGGAACTCATAATGAATACGAACACCAGAACCATTTAGTGTAAATAAAGGAAGCTTTCTTTATTTGATGCACAGACTGAGACCACCACACGAGGCAGTAGTCAGTGTGAGCATGAAAAATGTTGAGTGAAGTTAGCTTTTATATAATTTGATAACAGGGAAAAACTGTGTCTGTGCTTGTGTGTGTGTGTGTGCGTGCGTGCGTGCGTGCGTGCGTGCGTGCGTGCGTGCGTGCGTGTGTGTGTGATCAGAGGAAAGGTTGGTTCCCCCTTTCTCACTGATGCAAGGTCAAATGTGTACGTGAGAAACAGGTTTGAGACGATCAGTGTTAGACTTGGGTAAAAGACAAAATACATAAAGAAAGTTATATTAAAGAAAAGTAAAACCAATTCCCTTACAGTATCTTTAGATTTTCTTTGTTACAAGATTTTAACAAATCTCACTAAAACTGTGTTGAAAAGGTCTGCTTGCACACATTTTCAAAATCAACATTCTCAAGAATAATATACACATGTGTACTAAGTGCCACTTCAACATCTACATACTCCTTTTTTTATGGGTGCCTGCCATTTTTATTTTGTGCAATAAAGTTTCTCTTAAAGCAAAATGAAAATGACAGGTACATTAGGGACCTCTGCCCTAGTCATCAACACAAAGTGCCCAGAAAGCCCTAGTATTCAATTAGGCTTTAAAGTGCCTTCCAATTTAAAGTGCCCTTACTTGTGGAGAAAAGAGGAGCACAAGTGATATAACTTCAGCACCTCACTTAACTAATGTTTAGAATGTAAAGCAAGAGTACATTTGTTATATTTCATCACAGTATATACTGTATAATGCATTTAGGATTACTTAAAAAAGAATTTAAAATGATTTTACATTTTTTTTCATTGTTTGCTTTTTATTCATTTATTTTCACAGATTAACTAAGAAACAATTTTGACCAGATATACCTGTACATCTTAAAATCTTCTAAAATATCATGTCTTTTTATTTCCAGGTCAGGTTTGCACAAGTGGTAAATTTAGTCTGTATCTTGAAGTGTGATTATGCTTAGCAAGCTATAAAAACTGTCATTTCATTAGTGATCTTGAGTCCATAAATCAATTCAGTGCGATCCAGCTAAAATGTTAAAATGTTCACTCTTAAAATTAATGAATTTGGCCCATTTTTGTTACATTTAATATGGTAGAAAGACAGCATCGAAAAACCAGAAGCAAAGTGCTTTAAAGAAAAGAGAAAAAAAAAAGCAGAAATCAAACTTCTAAATGATTCGTGTGCCCTCCACACATCTCATGTTTTATGCTGTCCTATATCTACCTCTAATTAAATTTCTATTCATCTTTACATCATAGTGCTTTCTGAGTGCTGTTTCTACATTGTCTTTATAGGCTTTCGAATTACTCGTTCCTCTTACTAGAATTGTTCCAAGCCCTGTTCCGGCATGACAATGATCTTTTGCACAAAGCTCCTGAGCGCCATGAAGACATATTTTGCCTTTATGGAGGCAGATTATGGTTGAAGTGGACAAAGCTGTTTTATGAATTACAGATACAGTTCCAGTTTGGCATTTGGCAGACGCTCCTATCCAGAGCAACTTACATTTGGTCTCTTTTTTTACAACTGAGCAATTGTGAGTTAAGGGCCTTGCTCAAGGGCCCACAGCGGTTGCTTGGTGGAGGTGGGAATCGAGTCTATAAGGTACTAGTCAAACATCTTAACCACTAGGCTACCCCTTCACTAACACTACCAGCTACTACTCTACTACTACTCTCAGCACTATGTTCAAACACTTCTTCACTCAGTGAAGTGATCGAATACCCGACCTCGTATCCTCACAACAAGTCCTCACAGCTGCTGCGGCTACAACAGAGTTCACAGACAGCAGCAGACTACTACAGTTCCAAAGTCTAGCTGCACAGAGCGGGTGGAATGATGTATTTCTAAAAGCTGTGATCAAGGACAGACTCAACCCTCAATTACAGGCAGAGTTAGCGTGCAGAGATCTTGGTACGTTCTCTGAAATTGTCGTGTCTTGACAACTTGCTATGGCATAGCCCACTCGAGACCCCGATGTCCTCCAGCCTCCCTGGCAATGCAAGTGGCGATCTTCTTCACACAGGAGTGACACCGGTGACACCAGATGAACCTTTGATTTTATTATGGGGGCCCCAATCATAGTTGTGCTTTGTGTTCTCTGAAGCCCCATAGCACAACACATAGAGTAAGCGACACCCTGTTTCATCCACCATGTGTTTCTTGATCCCAGCCTGTCTCTATTTTTAAAGCACGTCTCGTTTGTTCTCAGTTTTAGTGACTCAGCGCTGAACCTTATTGACAAGAACAGCACGCCTAACTATGAGGGTTGGGGCTAAACAATGTTAAAACATCTCATTCCACATGTTTTCCCTGGTTACAAACACACAACCCCATCATTTCATGGATAGTCAAAGTCATTATCAGTTGTTCACCCTTTTGTCTGTCTCCCCAGAAGCCTCACTGCTCCCCTCCCCTGCAAGCAGCGTGTTTCTGAGTTGCCTTTCTATCGACCTGGCAAATGCACCATTGAACTGCTTTCCAACACCACTCCCCCTGGAGTTGGATAAATACATCAAGGAAGCTCTAGCCAACTGTCACCTCCACACATCAGTCACAATTGAGGGTTGAATTCAATTATGGTAAAATACCAATACTCGTTGCCAATCATCCCCACGATACTTGAACAACATAGAGAAGTAAGATGCTTCACCACGCTCAATCTACGAAGTGCTTATAACCTTATTTTCCATATGAAAAGGAGACAAGTGGAAAACTCATCAGGTGATGCCTTATAGACTTTGTAGTGCTCCAGCAGGTTTCCAATCTTTCATAAACAACATTTTTCATGGCTTAATCAATGTTTATTTAGTGGCTTACATTGATGATCTGCTCATCTACTACACAACTATGGCTGAACACGTCTCCCGTGTCCGCAACGTACTTTAATGTTTATTCTCTCACTAGTCAAAGCTGAGAACTGTATGTTTCATCGTACCCACATCCAGTTCCTCGGCTATTGTATCAACCCAGTAACACAATGGCCATTGCTGAAGAATGTCGGAGAGTAACAGTGGTTTTAGGGATTTGCCAACATCTACCAGAGGTTTATTTGAAACTGCAGCCTCACCAAAGCACCTATCATGTCACTGCTCAAGGTCAAACCAACTTTAATCCAGTTGAATGACGCTGCACTCAAGACCTTTTTCTGCACTCACATAGTGAAGGTGGATGACTCTGATTGTGTGGTTGGGGCAATACTTTCTTGGCTCTGGGAACCCAGGTTTCATCGAACCCAGTAACTTGTGAGCAAGGCCCCTGGAGGTAGAGAAATTTGTAAATTCCTGTCCCACATGTGCTCACGCTAAATTCGCATGCCATCTACCTGAGTGTCTGCCACAACACTCACCAGCCTTTTAGATACCTTGATCACAGATTGAAACGGACTTTGTCACTGATTTACCTCCCTCATAGGGGTACACCACAATCTTAACCATGATCGATGGATTCTCAAAAGCATGCTCCCTGGTACCCCTGCAATGGAGACCGTCACTCATTTGTTGAACCATGATAGTTTGCCTGAGGATTGTCTCTGACAGAGGCACCCAATTCACTACTCGCTTCTGGAGTTCTGCAAAACGCTTGATATCAATGTCAACCTTGTTTTAGGTTATCATCTAACAACAAGTGGAATGCCTCAATCAAGAACAGGCAAGATACTTGAGATCCTACTGTGCATGAACAAGGTAAATGGAAGGAGTTTCTACCCTGGGCAGAGTATGCTCAAAACTCTCTTACCCACTTCTCTACTGGAATTACCCCCTTCCAGTGTGTTTCGGGCTATTAGCCTATTCTATTCCCTATAGTCTGGGGAACCCGACAATGTAGCCTTCATTAAGGATTTTATGCAATGGAATGCTCATGTCTGGGAGAGCGCTCACACTCGGTTACAGGGGGCTATTAGAATCAGACTTTCAGACATTTTAGAATTATGTTATGTTTATTTTAAATTATTAGAAAAAAGTCCAGTCCATAAACCTCTCTAAGGCACTGATAAGATGAGCTATATAGTTTGACATGGCGATGATATAATCAAGCTAAATCAGTGTAAGCTGTGAGCTAAATAATTAAATAAACAATGAATGCAAAATTAAACTATATGAATTGCAAATTAAATGCAATGTCTGCTTACATTTCTGTCTCTCCTACTCTACCTTCCTTTGTCTTGATGTCTTTTTTCTTTGCAGCACCGGAGTCATTAAAATGTCTAATTAATTATTACATTTGTTATCAAAGTTTTAATATGAAGTTGAGTGTTGGAATAAGCTGACAGAAGTGAGAAATCATGTGTTCATGTGTTTAGAAAATGAATGTGCAGGGGCTGAACAGATGTTCTTTTTTCTTGCCCTTGATACACATTCCTATGCAGTAGTGCATGTGAAAAGAGAAATGGGAGTTGAATATTTTATTTATTACAAATAGAATGTTGTAGCAGCACACACATAATGGTATAATATGACATGATCTACAATGTATTCACAATTAGAGTTTGTTTTATGCAAATTAAGTAAAATAAAAATGTGGTTCCGTCTGTTAATGATCACTGATGTGCTGTGTAGTTTAACAGTTGCTTGCCATGAGCAACATACACTCTTCTGGTATTAACCCTTGTGCAACCCTCCAGTTAAGTTCAATTCAATTCATTCATTCAATCATTCATTCATTCATTCATTTTCATCCACTTATTCCCTAATTCTTGGTCAATAGTCTGCACTCAATGCACACAGGGTGAAGGACAGGGTCACACATAAACCACACACTAACTCACTCCTATTAGAATCACCAGTAAACCTGATGTACATGTTCTTGGAAACCAGAAAGCCCGGAGAAAAATGAAGCAAGTCCAGGGAGCACATGCAAACTCGCACAGAAAGACCTCCTGCCCAGGTTTCAGCAGATCCCTTGCCCAGGAATCGAACCTGGAACCTTCTTGTTGTGAGGGGACTGTGCTAAGCACTACACCACCGTGCCCCCCAATCCATTTCAATCAAATTAATTTGTATTTGTATAGCACTTTTAATAATGAACATTCATTATTAAAGCAACAGAATACAGTAACAATGAAAAAGGATTGTCCTTAATGCATTGCATTAAAATGTGTTGGAATCAAATAAGGTAATATTTGCAAGTTTATCTGTTTATCTATCCATTTAACATATCTTAACATACATATCTTATCATGCTTATTTTGCTTTTTCAAGCAAAACTAAGGTTCAGCAACGATTTTCAGATCATTGTATTCTGGTTCATTCATTCATTCAATCATTCTTCCACTAACCCACTTATTCCCTAATTGGGGGTCACAGGGTCTCAGAGCACATAGGGCGTAAGGCAGAGGTACAGCCAAATTACCTATGGACAATTTAGAATCACCAAACAACATAATGTACATGGTTTTTTGGACTGTGGGAGGAAACTGGAGTAACCAGAGAAAACTCATTCAAGTGCAGGGAGAACAAACTCAACACTCTACTTTGTCCAGGAATCAAACCCAGGATTTGAGGCAACCATGCTAACCACTACGCCAACATGCTGCCTGTATTCTGGTTCTATTTACAGTTTGTAAAATGTCCTTCAAACTTTATTGAAATTAGAGTTTGTATTTAAGTTTGTATTGTTTTTTTCCCTTATAATAGCATTAATATAGTGATGACATTTTATTAAAAATAAGCATAAAAATAATCTTTGTATTAGTAATTGTGTTACTAGTGTATATTTTCCTACGAATTTTAGGATTAAACGTTATTTGTGTGTTAAAGGTAGATATTATGTTGATTCTTATATCATAGAAACTGTTATAGCCAAATGCACAGATATGAATAATGTTCACAATTAGAGCCCATGTTTACTGACCTGATCAAAGACCTATTTTTGGAAGCGTTTTTAAAGAAGCCCTGACTCATCTTCCTCATCAGCTTGGGAGGCAAACCAGCAACATGCACTGAATTACACAGCATGATGCCAAGAGTAACACATGTAGGTTGTCTTCTTGAAGGAAACCATCATCAATTATTTTTTTCTTTATGTTGATGAGATACCATAGGGGTAACTCATGCAATAGGGGTGACTACTGTGCAAAAGCCATTTTAAATGTGTGTCCCTGCCAACATTGTATTATATTATTGTCTAATACTGTATTTTATCTTACAAAACGATATTTATCAAATAAATTGGGAAATATTTTAACACTTTTATTGTAATTTGGCATTCCTCCAACATATACCTAATGTATAATATGGGTTTTCTGAGGTGTGGTGACATAGTGGTTAGCACGGTCGCCTTAAATCAAGAAGGTACTGGGTTCGATTCCCAGTCAAGGAGTCTTTCTGTGCAGAGTTTTCATGTTCTCCCTGTGCTTGCATGAGTTTTCCCCATTTTCTAGCAGACCTGTGACCCTGAATTAGAGAATAAGTTGATATTATTAATAAAATAATAATATTTGTAATTGGGGTGATGCAGTGGTGTAGTGGTTAACACAGTCGCCTCACAGAAAGAAGGTCCCCTTTTCCAAAGAAGGTTTTCAGTTTGAAAAACTGAAAATGGTTATGAATATTTTCATTTAAAAATGCATGAACTTACCTGCAATGTACCTTTCCAGGGTGTACCCCTGCCCTGGCATAGGCGCCTGCAAATCCTTGTGACCCCGAAATGAATGAATGAATAAATGAATGAATGAATGAATGAATGAACTTGTGTTAGGTATTACTATGAACACCTGTATGCATGTGTTCCTGGAACTGAGAATAACAGAAGGGAAACAGCAGTGTGCATCCAGTGGAAAAATTCTATGAGAAAGATAAATGAAGTCACACAATTGCTGTAGTCTTCAATCAATACTGTCATTTCAACAACATAAAAATAATAACATTAGTAATGATAGAAATTTGGAAATATTTCTGAGCTGTTTTTTCTATAGCTTTGTATTCTCTATGTGTTGAGAATCTATCCTCTGTAGAATAGAACTCTTTTAAGGAACTTGTTTGTCTGGCTCAGCAAGGGTTTGGGTAGATGCCACAGTTGAGGCAGAATCGATTGCATCAATAACTCTTTCAAATGAAGACAGCAGAGTGGATTCCTCCCTTTTCTGTTATATTTGTGGCAACTCAAAAGATTGCTGTTGTTTTCTTATTTTTCTGCATGGTTTTCTATATATGGAACTTATCCCCCTCTTCCAAAACATTTCGAACCATATACATTATTTAACAGCCTGACTCTGATCATCAACTTTATTTTTAATTACTTCCCCTCCTGTCTATTCTATTTCTCACTTCTATTCATGTATGACTTTCCTCCTTTATACTTTCTTTAACAATTTCTATTCTTTATCTGTCCTCCCTTCATTCATTTGTGAAAAGAGATGTAAGGCTCATGATGTCCCAATTATTATTATTATTATTAATATTAATATTATTATTATTATCCCTGCATGCTACATTTCTTAATAGTATTATTTTTCATCCAAATATTTACAGACAGACAGACAGACATGGGAAGTTAGAAATAACAAATACGTCATTGCTGTATTGTAGCTTTTCCTGGTTTCATTAATTTAGTTTTCTAACGTTTTACTTTTACTCATTTTCTCATTAAATTATTGCAAGAAAAGATCTATATTTTCTTCTTGTTACATTTTTAAATCAAATAATAATGCAAGGCAGTTAGGAAGCCCACAAGAATGTTTTAACTTAATTTACATTTGCGTCCGTAATAATTATTTTTAAGCAACTGCAACATATATTACTTGTTAGTTAAATACATAAGTAAAAGCTCATACTTCTGTAGTTTAACTTAAAGTAAAAAGCACAGTTGCTACTTTTTAAATATGGATCTGCATGTCTGTAAACATGTATCTTAAGATGAAATAAAAACATAGGATGACATATAAGAACGGAAGAAGTTGCACACAGGTGGACTATATTTTGTGAAAGAGATTGGAGACTGTAAGGTGGTGGCAGGGAATAGTGTGGCTAAACATCAGATGGTGGGCTAAAGGGTGGCTTTGGAGGTTAGGAAGAAGAGGAAATGAGGGAGGACAGAAAATAGAATAAGATGGTGGAAGCTAAAGGAGGAAGACTGTTTATGGATGTGGTGAGGGAAGACATGCAGATAGTTGGGGTGAAAGAGGCAGATGTAGAGGATAGGATAGTATGAAGAAAAGTGCCCACTGTGGAAGCAGCCAAAAGGGGTAGAAGTAGTATCCATACAGTATGTGGATGTGTGTACTTTTACCATCTCTGTTTAAATGTTTAACAAACAACCATTTATAAAAATACATTTTTGAATGTCATTAGTACAATAACTGTCAGGGATTTGCACTAATTAAGCTGATAAGCAATGTAGTTTAATAACAGCAGTTAGCAACTATTATATCAAACCTACTAACTTTCTTATTTATGTACTCATAGGATTTCATATGTTATATCGTTCTGGGTGTTTTGACTCTAATGCCAGCCTCTCTCCCATATTTCTCCGCGATTGCTGACCTTATCTCGTTACGAACCAAATGTAAACAGAATATAACAGCCACTGGGGACAACTACTGTATCATGAGGTTTTGTGCGGTAGAACTTTAGATTTGAACATTGATAAATGTGTTTTGATGTGAAACCATGCATTTCCAGCACTTAGTGTTCTGGGAGTAAAAGGAAATTTAAATGAAAAAGCAATCATGTTATAATTCTGCATGAACTCTCCAAAACATAGGAACAACAATAAACAGCCTTGCATTGATTTCTGTAAAGCAGATATATACTTATTTATAATTAGAAAGATTCTATATTATAAATATATATTAGACACTTTTTTATTCATTCATTCATCTACTTACCCGCTTTTTCCCAAAACTGAGGTCACGGGGGTCTGCTGCGCCTATCCCAGCACACATAGGGGGTATACCCTGGACAGGTCGCAGTCCATCTCAGGGCAACATATAGACAAACAACCCTGATTCGAACCCGAGAGCATCTTGTTGTGAGGCGACTGTGCTATCCACTACGCCACTGTGCCACCCTATATTAGACACTTTTTAAACTAAATTACAACAAATTAAAAAAGTAGAACACTAAGAGACAACTGCAAAAAAGACACCACATCCTGTGTAGTGGCAATTAAAGGAAATGTGAACACACCCACACTGTCACATCTATCAGATGGAACAGGGAACACTGCCAACGCTTACTTAACAGTTTTTTCTACCAGCCTGTCAACTCACTCAGGTAAGATACACAAAACATTCTTTATGTTAGACATACTGAATTCAGTCTAGTTCTTTGGTGCCAAACATATTAGCTGTTGGAGACACCTGAAGAGATGCAAGTTACATGTTAAATATTACAAAGATGCTATTTAATTACATTAGATTATGCCAGCATTTAGTAGTAAATACTAGATTAACTAGATTAAAGCTTGCGAAAAGATTTATTTTGTTCAACATATATACCAACATATATTATTAACAAGATATTGTGTACATTTTTCTGAAACGTACTTTTTACAAGATGGTCAATCAGAACTTATTTTCTATATAGACTGCCATGATGACACGAAACTTTTTTGGATTTGTCCTATTAACGGCTGCAGTATTTTTTTCCACCTTGAAAACATTAAACACTGTGAAGGAGCTGAATGAGACCGGTTTTGGAAAACCCCCACCAAGAAATGGATATGCATTGCTTGTGTGGTACGTTCAAAACTGTGTTGACAACAATATGGTGTCTCTTTGCAACCCTATGAAAGGTGAATACGGTTTCCATGAGTTTAGAAACAGAGGACCGTTTTTTCTTCTACCCAGGCTGAAAGATAAGAAGACCTATGGATATTTCACCTTAGGAAACCTGAATTACAAACATGCCGATGATCTTCCTTATGATGTTCGGAAATATTATAATCCGCACGTCAAAAAAAGCAATATGGACAGAGTCCTTGTGAAGTATGATAAAAACAAAAACAAAATAGAGACAGTGTACATATCAGAGCACTATAAAAAGTCAAGGACGTATATTGTTAGTTTGCCTCTTATTACTGATTTAAGAAAACAGGAATAGTCAGATAAAGAAATGTTTTCTTTTGATTGACTACTAAGTATGTAAAATCACTTGCTTTTTAAAAGATATCTGATCATTTTAAAATCAGTTCACAATGAAAGCCTTGTAAGTCATAGAATAATTATTTTAATTAAACTTCATTTTATTATTAATTAATATTATTTGTTTATGTTTAACATTCTGACATGGAAGTGGTTGGTTTCTGTTTACATCCATTACGAGTGGGATAACTTTCAGTTCTCAATAAAACATCTGTACATCTATATTTAGTCACTTATCAGTTTCTTATTAGTTTCACTTCCACTATGATGCAGAACAATCTAAACACAATAAATAAACACATGTTTATTTACAAAATTATTTTATGTTTGGCTCCATCTTGTGTACATATTAACAGCGCATATACATAAGCATTACAGTACATTCATTCATTCATTCATTCATTCATTCATTCATTCATCTTCTAACCTACCCTGCAATGGACTGGCGACCCGTCCAGGGTGTACCACCTCCTCTCGCCTTATGTGAGCTGGGATGGGGAATTCCCTAATTCAGGGTCACAGGAGTCTGCTGGAGCCTATCCCAGCGCACATAGGGCAAGAGTCAGAGGTACACTCTGGACGGGTCACCAGTCCATCACAGGGCAACAGTACATTCAGGTTTTTAATAAACATTTAATTATTATTGTTTTAATCACATGGGCGACACGGTGGTTCAATTCCCAGGCCGGGGATCTTTCTGTGTGGAGTTCATGTGCATGTTCTCCCTGCGCTTGCATGGGTTTCCTACAGTTACTCCGGTTACCTGCCACAATCCAAAAACATGTACATGGGTGGATTGGTGATTCAAAATTTCCAGTAGGAATGAGCGTGTGTGTGTGTGTGTGTGTGTGATGCCCTGTGATAGACTGGGTGCCTTTCGCCCTATGTTTGCTAGGATAGGTTCAAGCAGACCCCTGTGACCCCAAATTAGGGACTAAGCGGGTTCGAACATGAGTGAATAAATGAATGAGTACAAAAACAATGCTGCAAATGCAATGTACTTTGGTGGTCGGCTTAGTTTGATTAACAGTTTAAGCATTCAAAGAAACATTAAACAATTAATGTCCAAAAGTATGAGGATTCACCAGCACCATGTCAAATGTTGCACAATATTTTTGCATGTTATAACTCTGCATTATCCCTTCACTGGAAGTAAGAGGTGCAAACACTGTTACAACATTTTGATGAAGACATGATTTGTTATGATTGGAGTGAAAAATTGAAATGTCATCCGTACTGAATAAAATAGCACCCAGAACTCCTTACTTACCATAAGTGATTAATTCTATTATGTCAAAAATGGACAAACCCTCACAGCCACACTACCACTTTACTATAGCTGAAAGCATTTTCAGACGTGTGGAGGTTGTTAGAGGAGGAAAAGCAAGACAAAATCTGGAATAGGATGGGAAACACATGAGAAAAGTATAATGATGCAGTCTGTGGTTTAGCCATCACGGTTCCATAGTTCCTGCTTCAGTCATGATTTTGGGTTACTCTTTACTCTCTGGTCTCCAGCTCCTAAAAACAAACAGGGAATGGGTATGATTAAAATGCTGCTAGATCTGAATGAGAATGTGAATGAACATATGCATGATGTTAATGCATTGTTTGCTTATGTTCTATAGAAAGTTTAATAATATTATAATTACACTGGCGGCGCGGTGGCATAGTGGTTAGCATGGTCGCCTCACAACAAGAAGATTCCGGGTTCGATTTCCAAGCCAGGGGGTCTTTCTGTGTGTAGTTTGCATGTTCTTCCTCCGGGTACTCCGGTTTCCACCCACATCCCAACATGCAGATTAGGTCGAATGGTGATTCTAACTTGTCCATAGGAGTGAATAAATGTGTGAATGGTTGTTTGTATGTGTTGCCCTGCGACGGACTGGCGACCCGTCCAGGGTGTACCCCCACCTCTCACATTATGCGTTGATATGAGAATAAGGGGTCACCTGAGGCACACTGCCTTAAGTACCCAAAACAACAAAGA
Source organism: Pseudolaguvia tuberculata (assembly GCA_026260255.1). NCBI lineage: Eukaryota > Metazoa > Chordata > Actinopteri > Siluriformes > Sisoridae > Pseudolaguvia > Pseudolaguvia tuberculata. The sequence goes on along the minus strand of JAOTRA010058834.1, from coordinate 1,092 downwards.
ATTCAAAGTCACAAAAATCAAAACAAAAAGCCATGCTGTATTCTAGCACTTTTTTGACAACATTACTTTTCCAACCGATAAATTCCGGTACTAACGATGGCACAAAGACATATAAGAACAATAAAACACACCCTTTGGGCTGGTGCAATAAAAAAGTATTCACCGGAAGCTGGTAGACCATAGATCACTTGCTGACAGTTATGTGTGACTGCGACCAGAGCAGAATATTTAGCTACACTGTCTAGGTTGAAGGAAAGGTATACTCTCTATTACCTGTCAATCATTCTATCACTAGGGTGGGTGTGTCAGCTTATATACATAGAAAAATAGTAGATTTTAGCAAATTAATATTTTAAAAACAATTTTTCAAATAGATCATAAAATACCAATACACACAGTAGGTAAATAACATTATTATGATAACTAAGAGGCAGTGCAGTGGCATAGTGATTAGCACGGTTGCCTCATAGCAAGAAGGTGCCAGGATTGATTCCAGCACCTGCATGTTTTCCTCGCACCTGCATGTTCTCCTTGCACATGGGTTTTTCCCTGGTACTCTGGTTTTCTCCCACAGTCCAAAAATATGTAGGTTGATTGATGATTCTAAATTGCCCATAAGAGTGTTTGTGGGTGCATGTATGTGTGAGTGTGGTTGATCGTTTATGTGTGGCCCTGCAATAAACTGTTGACCTGTGCCCCTACCTTTATATAATGAATGAATGAATTAATGATAGCTAAGATTACTCTTGTGTGGGAATAAATAGGTATTATCATGCTTTTGTCTGTTACAGTGTAATTGTTGACTTTGTGTACCTCACATGATAATGTTGTGATGTCACTGATGCTGATGCCAGTTACCTTTTATCTTTACACCCTTATTTCTCCTTGTATGAAACTACACGGGTGAGTAACAAAAAGCTTTGACAGAGTTGTAAAGCAGCATATGAACAGATGTCACTGGATGATTAATGTGCTTCTCTTCAACTCGTCTAAAAAGAAGCGTGCCAGCACTCCTCCTCCTAATCCTCCTGTTTTTTTCTTTAGAGTAACTGTGTGAACCTGACTCCCCCTCCTCCAATACACATGTAGCCC
>JAOTRA010058826.1:0-16569 GCA_026260255.1 Pseudolaguvia tuberculata | reverse complement strand
TGAATGAATGAATGAATGAATGAATGAATGAATGAATGAATGAATCAATCAATCAATCAATCAATCAATCAATCAATGAATGGTAAATAAGATGGGATCATAGCAGCACATGAAGATGGTGTTATAATATTACACTAACAAAAGGGATAATACATTATCAGGGTAGAAATAGGAAAGAAAAGGTGTGGTTACCAAGATAAGATTAGGACAAAGGGTTAAAATCAACACTGGAAATGATTGGTTAATATGAAAATGGGTTATGAGATGAGTGTTGCGTATCTGAAAATGTATGTCGTTTGCATGGTTAATTGAGAATTTATTTAGTCAGCTTAAAGAAATAAAGTAGGTAAATATTTGAGGAAAAGGTTTAATAAAAATACAGATAAATGAGGCACGAATTAAGTTTTTATATGACTCGAGTTTAGGCTCTAGGCTACATTTACAGCACTTGGCAAACGGTCTTAACATTTTATCACTTCTTTATACAACTGAGCAACTGAGGGCTAAGAACCTTGCTCAAGGGCCCACAGTGCTTGGGAATTGAATCCCAGTCTTTCTGGTATCAGTCCAATGCCTTTACATTAAGCTACCACTTACCACAGAAGATAGGTGGCTCTATCTAATTTGAAGAATGAAGAATTACCCATGTGTGGAGTTTGCATGTTCTCCCCGCGCTTGCGTGGGTTTCCTCCGGGTACTCCGGTTTGCTCCCACAGTCCAAATACATGCAGATTAGGTGGTGTACCCACGCCTCTCGCCCTACGTGTGCAGGGATAGGCGCAGCAGACCCCCGTGACAACAAATTCGGGAATAAGCGGGTAAGAAGATGAATGAATGAATGTTGGAGGAGATGAACACCCAGAACTCAGATTACACCCCCCCCCCCCCCAATCTGACTTTCCACTTATAAACGTCTAATTTGTCTTCCAGTACAGCAGGTGGCGATAACACTTCTGAACAGGTTAGTCGAAAGAAGAAGATGAAGCAGCAGCAGCAGCAGCAGCTATTTTATCAAAAATAGCGCTGTGGATTTTGCTTTATAATAAACGCAAAAAAATTGCGTTAGGTTTCTTCGTGGTGGTACAAACTGTAGACTTTAACTCTGGTGAAATGTATGTTAACGTTGTAACATTATAACTGCTTCGACATTATGGAAAATATGGATAGCATATAGCATTATAGCTACTAATACTAATAATATGACGTTAACCGTTACACTAAATCGTAACAAGCGCGTTTATCGTCTTTCCGGCAATGACGTAATTACTACATATTAGAACTATTAATAAGAATTAAAAGCGTCATTGTTAGTGACAACAGCGTTCATAAGTTAATTTACATGTCAAAATAAAGTAATGCATAGCTTCTAGTTTGGACAAACGTTACTCAAACGCTGGTTCTATTATATATATTATGATGCACGTAATAATAATAATAATTAAATAATAGTAACAACACTCGTGTTTTTGTTTAGTCATAATGAAACCTCCATCCCGTCGGCGGGTTACACCATCTCGGTTTTTAAATGTAAAGAGGACCGAGTCCAAAAGCAGTTTCCGTCCCAGCGCCTACCATCTAAAACAGCGGAGTCTTCTACTCGCCCTGAAAAGACAAACAGGGGCAAATACAGAACTGGATGTTTCAGCACTTCAGAAGTCAATTCCCAAATGGTCTCTGTTGCAGGTGTGTGTCCCCAGAACGCACTGTCCAATACATTAATACAGTACACATGCCAGTGCTTGTTCTACCAGTTAATGGTGTGAATGCATTCATGTTTGCTTTTAGATACAGAACGTTCTAACGTTCTTAAAGCAGTGTGTGGTGAAGCGGGTCTATCTGCAAGTCCAAAAACAGAGACGTGCAAAACAAAAAAACAAAGTGCCAATAGAACTATGGGAAGAACTAGCACAGAAAATGGCCGGTGTCCACATGGAAACCATTTCTTCTGCTTTCTCTCAAGTATGTGTTTACGTCTACAATACTGGACACAATGTTTAACAAGAATTTAAAGACTTGTGTGTCAATGGGGTGGCGTAGTGGTTAGCATGGCGTCTCACAAAAAGAAGGGCCCCAGGCCAGGGGTCTTTCTGTGCAGTTTGCATGTTCTCCCCGCTCTTGTGGTTTCCTCCGGGTTCTCCACTTACCTCCCACAGTCCAAAAACATGTACATTAGGCTGGTCGTAAATTGCCCATAGGAGTGAATGTGTGTATGAATGTTTTTTTTTGTCTGTGTGACCCTGCGATGGACTGGTGACCCATCCAGGATGTACCCCTGCCTCTCCCCCTATGTGAGCTGGGATAGGCTCCAACAAACCCCTGTAACCACATAAAATTAAGGCCACATGGGGTAAAATGGTGTTGTTAATTTTCATTCATTCATTCGTTCATCTACTTACCCACTTATTCCCTAATTGGGGTAATGGGTGTCCACAGTTTAGTCTGAACAACCATTCAAACACATTCACTCATGGGCAATTTTGACTCACCTTGTTTTTGGACAGTGGGAGGAAACCCAGGAATGGAACCCAGGACCTTCTTGTTGTGAGGCGATCGTGCTAACCACTACGCCATTGCCGTGTTGCCAATGTTTTTAAACGTAATTGTACAATTTTACACTGAAATGTTTGTATAGCTTATGTACATGTATCTTGATGAAATACAATTGACTTGTTGTTTGTTTGTCTATGTACCATAAGATGTTGGTCATTGCTGCCACAGAGCCCTGCAGCCTTAGAGACTCTAGTCCTCCATGTATAACAGAATCTCAAAGTGCTCCAGCAAGTGGCTTGTGCACTACATTCCTGAGACCGCTGCGTAAATGCCACAGTATTTCACCTTCTCCAATGGTAGTTCTGCCTGAAGGAGGCTGTAAAACAACTCAGTCACAAGGTAAAGATGCAGATCTCAACTCCACTGTCCAAACCAACACTGTAACATCTCTCTCTGCCAATGCTGAAAAAACTAAGACAGACAGTAATCCTGCAGTGTCATCCACATCAGCACCTCCGGAATCACTCCTAAATCAATGTGTCTCAAAACCAACACCACCAGAGTCCAATGAAAATGCAGTGTCTACTGCTGTACCCTTACTCACGTCAGCCACTGTTCAACCTGATAAACCATCTAAAAGTGCACAGTCTGAGCAAGCCTGCAGATACCTGCCAAATGGGATGAAGAGTGTGGACTTTGAAAAAATATATCAATTTATTAGCAACATTGTTCTCAATAAAGAAACTCAGTCTCTTACTGCTATGGGTAAGTATCATGTTAACATATTTGTCTAGATATTATTTTTCCATATTTGTGTGTAGTTTTATGGTCCTGTTTAATTTCACTCTGATGTAATGTGTGTCCAGATGTACAACATTGTGATATTGTTTTATTAACTTTAGAAAGTGCAGTGCTTCTGGACCTATTGATGTCTTTGCCTGAAGAGCTCCTCTTACTGGATTGCGAAGAACTGCATCATCATCTGCTTCAAGTCTATACTCGTCTGAATACACCTGCGGTGGTTAACTTAACTTCAACTAAAGAAACAGAACAGCAAACCTCCAGAGATGCCCAGAATGCCGACAGACCTGATGTCTCTTTACAAACACAGAATGTTCAGTCTACAGGGAAACAGTTTGTTCAAGAAGGAGAAGTAGCCACAGCATCCTCAGTCCAGTCATCTGCTGTATATGATGGCGGTGATTGGGTCAGTGCAGGTCTATGTCCACTAAATCCGTTCATGGTGCCAGTAGCTCTCCTTAAACGGCAGTAACTCGAGGAAAATATACGAAAGCAGCTATAGGTTATTTCAAACTATTTTTTGGTTTAGAAATAACATGTAATCTGCATTGGTTGAGTGCATTACATATTATATCACTTGAAATAAAATAAAGGTTTGTACATTAGTTTTCTTGTAAGGGGTAGTAAAACTTTTCACACGAGGGAAAACTTTTCAAGACACACCTTGTTCTGCCATCTGTTGGTTTGTCTTGAAACCTTTTAGCTAATATGTACAGACAATCTTTATTTTATTTTAATATCCTCAGCTGATGCAGTAGTGAACATGTGTCTGTTCTAATTTTTTGTCTATATAGTTTTATTGAAGTCTATGAGTACACAGCTGTGGAATAATAAATAGATTTTTTAGCAACAATTGTTGTATTTGTCATTCTAGCTTTCTGTATACATGGAAATATGGCAGGTTAATTAATGGGCTTAATTGGTTAATGGGCTGAGTAGTTGATCTAAAGACCTGGGTTCAAGCCCCTCCACCCCCAGCCAGCTATTTTTTTGGTTCTTGAGCAAGACACTTAACCCTTGCTGCCCCAGGGATGCCGCATCATAGCTAACCCTGTGCCATAACCACAACTTACTAAGATGGGATATGCGAGGAAAGAATTTCACTTTGCTGTAAAATGTGACAAATAAAGGCATAAACATTACATTGATGTGATTTTGACCTTTCTTACATAAAATCACAGCTCAAAAGAAGGGTGTTTTATGTTTCGAATTAATCAGATCTATTGTCCATGGTCTTCTTTCTACAGCTTTCAAAGAAGCAACAAGTCAAAGGTTACATGAGTGTTCTTTTATACCATGCCTGTTGTTTTACTGCTCTGATTTGTGTCTGATTATGGATTAGTCTTTTATAAGGTGTATTTTGCAACTGTTTGTAATACTGTATGTTCATGACTCGACAAAGAAATGAAATTATTCCTTCTTGATATTTATCAACTTGTTTAACATTTAGGGTGTATTAATTAACCTGTCCAATAGGAGTTCAAAGCATCTAAAAAAAACCCATTAAAATATATATATGAAATTATTCCCTAATTCAGGTTCACAGGAGTCTGCTGGAGCTTATCCCAACGCAGATAGGGCGAGGCAGGGGTACACCCTGAACAGTTTGCCAATCCATCACTGGGCATACATAGATGAACAACCGCACACACTCAAACTCACTCCTATGGGCGATTTAGAATCATCAATCAACCTAATGTTTTTGGACTGTGGGAGAAAACCAGAGTACCTGGAGGAAAACCATGCAAGCGTGGGGAGAACATGCAAACTTTGGCAGAAAGATCCCCGGCCTGGGAATCCAACCCAGGAGCGTTGTGTTGTGAGTCGACCGTGTTAACCACCATGCCTATATAAAATTTTAATTGGAGAATTTTGATTAATTTATATAGTTTCTTAAAGAAGCTAAATAACGGGCAATTCTGTAGTTCTTGCTATACATTTTAACACATTAGCCTGTAAAAAAAAAAGAAAAAGGATACATTAAACATTCAACTAAAGAAAGCATTGGAACACACAACGATAGTGTTTATACTTATATTTATTATAAATTTAAATTATATTTATTTAAAAGAATTATTAATCAATATATTTTATGTATTTGGCATATTGTACTGTATAAATGAAGGCAAATGGTACAGTAAAGTAGGGTGTTTATAAAAACTAACATTTAAATAGAAATTATTGTTTTTGTTTTAACATTGTCTTAAATTGATTGTAGTATTTACACAATAAAAGCAATTTCTTTAAACAAAGAAAAGTTATTGTGGAATATTTGTAAAGGTTGTAGCAAAAAAATTGTCTTAGGTTGTAGCCAAAAATGTCTGAAACATCTGTTACATTAAACATCATACATTAGAGTCATATATTTTTGGCCTTGTGCGAGTCTTGCTGATTCTCAACACAATATTAAATAAAAAGTGTTTACTATACAATTGAACATTTATGTTACATCAGTTCTTCTGTCTTTCAACTTTTACATATCAACTTTTAATAGGTTTTCTTCCAAAATAACATTGAAAAAATATTGTATGCCATTGTATTGTCATTCATCTGCTAACCCGCTTTTTCCCTAATTCTGGGTCACGGACGTCTGCTGGAGCTCTCACCCTATGAGCGCTGGAAAAATATCAATAAAATCCTATTAATTTTATTTGTCATACCCTATTTAAATATGTATGTTATTTCAATGAGAAAATCTACGAAGGTTGCTTACAATATTGCTTTAATTAATCAGCTAGTGAGATTGGATTATTCTCTTTGGGTCTGTAATATATTTATGGACCCTTAAATAATTAAGTACTCTGTTAAAACTCTGTTTTCCTTATCATTATATCACAGTTGAATGTCATCTAGTAGTATGTTTTAGTGATTGAGCTTATATATTATTCAATAATGTTTTATAAAATAATACAACATTTCTGTACTTACAGGATGATTCCTGTGCAAATACTGATATGAACTTCCATTTTGAGGTAAATTGAATGGAGTGGATGGAGGGCGTAAAGAAGAGGCTGCTCTGTGATGTGTGGCTTTCCAGCCATTGACGTTCTCATTTGATAGTGTGGGATTATCATATGTTTCATTACGAACTGCAATAAGATAGAATTGTCATTTGTTGGGCATGTTATAATAGTAAAAACTAAGACACCAGCTATAGTTACAGTATGAAACTCACTTTTGTATATATACATTAATTCATTCATCTTCTTAGTCGCTAATTCTGGGTCACGGGGGTCTACTGGTGCCTATCCCTGCTTACATAGGGCTAGAGTCAGGGGTACACCCTGGACGGGTCGCCAATCCATCTCAGAGCTATTCACACATATTCACTCACACAATTTAGAATAACCAATCGACCGTATCTGCATGTTTTTAAACTGGAGGAAACCCATGCAAGCGCAGGGAGAACATGCAAACTTTGCACCGAAAAATCCCAGACATGAAATCGAACCCGGGACTTTTGTATATACATTACACTAAATAAAAAATGTATATTTGTGCCATAACAAAAATAGAAAATAAAAATGCAATATAAAATGGTATATATGAAATGGTATATGATATAAAGAGTGTCGAAAAAATGTCATATGTGTGCCATAGCAATAATACAAAGCGTACCTGAAAGAGGTATATTTGATCTCGTTTTTGAGGGCCACTCAAAGTCATCATCTATCCACTGATTCACTAGGGCTTCCTTGTTGTCTTTATTCCTGTGCAACAGAGTCGAACAACAGGAATGAAGTGAAGTCATAATAGGAAATCTATGAGAAAATGTACTTGAATGCAATTAATATTTAAATCATACCTCTTTTCTTTTCTTTTTTTAAGTAAGATATATGTGGAAAGTGTTGTTATAGCTAATGTTAAAACTAAAGCAACACATGCCACTCCAGCATAGAAGCCAACTTTGTGAACTTGGTATGTACAGTCTTCTCCAAGATACCAATTGGCATCAGTCTGAAGACAGCTAAGAAAATACACAGTCAAAAACAATGTTTACTACTATTGTTTTGACATTTTTAATTAATTAATTTTACATTGGAATGTTTGCAAGATAGAATAAAGAATAATAATAATTATTGCATTACTGCTAAATTTAAACAATTGTATACCATTATACAAAAAAAAGTACTCACTAGCAGGCTGGTCCTTGCTTGGATAACTCACATGTGCCTTTGTTCATGCAATTCTTTGGGGTAGGATGGGCAGGATGACATGGGTTGACACATATTAATTTACCTGACACAATAACAGGCAGGAAAAATAGGCTGTACTCCGGAGGAAACATTGTCGTTTCTTTCTCACAGTAATCTAAGAGAGGAGGACATGTAATGCGAGCATAACATTCAAATGCCTTCTGATTATTATGGTGATTTAATGCATGTCTGTGTATGGGACTGAAATATAAATTTGTTGGATTACCTTCATTCAGAGCAGTTTTGTTGATATAGGCTTCGGTAATGTTAAGAACTGGACAGTCTTTAAATGTTGTGGAACTGCAGGTTTTAAGTAACTCAACAACAGTTTTAATAGACTCAAAAGCCTGATTATATGCTTCATTAACATCGCGGTTAGTAATTTTTACAAGAATATCATGCTTGACATTCATGCTGGGGGAAAAAGGACAAAGGTCAATCAGATTATGTATACAAAAAACTTAGAGATTCAGAGAAATCCTTATAGCTTTAAATACTATTTAAAACACTGAATTAGTGCCTACCTTTTAGAAATTGATGTTTTCATCTTTAGAAACCTTTTCTGCATTTGCATTGTAGAACTTCTTTTTCTGTAGATAAAAGATATGGTAACATTTTATTACAAAATGTATATAAAATTACAAATTACAAAATGTATATAAAATATTTGTTTACAAAAAATACAATATTTAACTAATTATATAACAGTGCTTTTTTTTTTAGTACAATTATAATTGTATATATAATGTATAATTACAATTATAAATCATCTGATATACCTCAGTGTTATATTTGTTATATCGACAAAGTTGTCAATGCTGGCATTGTAGTAGGGTACCATCTGTCATAAAAAAAAAGTTAAATTTCATTGAATATGACAAACATTACAAACACTGACTTTATAAATAAAGACAGTACATTTTAGTTTTGTTATTGGCTAGAATTAAGCAGCCTTCTGACTGATTTTTCTTCTGTCTGACAAGAGGATAGAGCTAATAGAGAGGTACAGTGTGTACAAAATGTGATCCTTTCTGAGCCACTACCTTTATCATGATGTTGTATCTGGTACACCAGTCATTCATCATGTATTACTTTTAAGAGCTTTATTTACTGAGCACAACATGCATAGCTTGTGGCAATGAGTTCAAGCTCTTACAAATCAATTGTGAACATAAAAACCGGACCTTGGTTTGAGATTAAGGTTAAAATTGATAGGTAAATCTACACTTTAGCTTGAAATCTCATTCATTCATTCATTCATTTTCCAAACCTCTTATTCCCTAAATCAAGGTTACGAGGGTCTGCTAGAGCCTATCCCAGCGCACAAAGGACAAGAGGCAAGGGTACACGCTGGACAGGTCACCAGTCCATCACTGTGGGAAGAAACCGAAGCATCCAGAGGAATCTATATAAATAAAGATATATAATATATAAAGAACATGCAAACTCCACACAGAAAGACCCCTGGCAAGAGACGACTGTGCTGACCACTGCACCGACGCACCATGCTCTGCCTTCATGTTTAAAGAAAAATAAACTATAAGGCATTCTGTCAAAACTTAAGTAAGATTACCTACTTAAAAATATAAGCAAGCAGTATATAGTCTTCATAATTCACCTGTTTTCTGAAGTATTGCACAAAATTCTGATATCCTTCTGAGTTTACATCATCATAGTCAACGGTAAATTCCCCATCTATATCTGTTTCAGCAGTAACTGTCCTTTCAATTTCATCTGAAAAAAATTAAAGCAGTTAAGCATACAACTACAAAAAGAATGAATAATTATAATATCGTAGAAAAGATACTACCCTTATTGACTGCTGATATCAAACTGCTGTCAACAAACATTTAAACTTTATATTTAACATTGTACACTGTACAAGAAATAGGTTAGCATACCTTGAACTGGAATTTCATTGACCACATTGTGGCACAGATGTCCTGTAAAACCAGGTAGACAGTAACAGCGATTGCCTATTGGAGTTCCACCATTTTCACATTCTATTGGCGGTTTTGTAATAGTAGCTGTAGTGGTTGTTTCACTGTCAACTGTTGTGGCTAGTGATGAGGGGTCAAACGAGTCTGAGGTTGTTTTGAAAACCTCGGCTGTTGTGGCAGAGCCACTAGCTGTTATGTGTCCATCTGTAGTTGTTAGTGGGTTGTCTGTAGTTGTACCTGTGGTTGTTTCTGAACTCTCAGCTGTTATATAAGAGCCACTGGTTGTTATGTCTTCACCAGTTGTTGTTATTGGGTTGATTGTAGTTGTACCTGAACTTTCAGCTGTTATGGCAGAATCAGTAGTTCCTGTGGTTACCTCTGATGTTGTCATACTAATGTTGGGTGTGGTTTTTTCAGAACTCTCGGCTGTTATATCAGAGCCACTAGTTGTTATTTCTCCATCTGTAGTAGTGATTGGGTTGTGTGAAGTTGTACCAGAACTTTCAGCTGTTATGGCAGAATCAGTAGTTGCTGTGGTTACCTCTGATGTTGTCGTAATAAAGTTGGACGTGGTTGTTTCTGAACTCTCGGCTGTTATATCAGAGCCACTAGTTTTTATGTCTTCATCTGTCACTGTTATTGTGTTCTCTGTAGTTGTACCAGAACTTTCAGCTGTTATGGCAGAATCAGTAGTTCCTGTGGTTACCTCTGATGTTGTCGTAATAAAGTTGGATGTGGTTGTTTCTGAACTCTCAGCTGTTATATCAGAGTCACTAGTTGTTATGTCTTTATCTGTAGTTGTTATTGGTTTGTCTGTAGTTGTACCTGAACTTTCAGCTGTTATGGCAGAATCAGTAGTTCCTGTGGTTACCTCTGATGTTGTTGTAATAAAGTTGTTTGTGGTTGTTTCTGAAGACTCGGCTGTTACATCAGAGCCACTAGTTGTTTTGTTTTCATCTGTTGTTGTGATTAGATTGTCTGTAGTTGTACCTGAACTTTCGGCTGTTATGACAGAATCAGTAGCTGCTGTGGTTGCCTCTGATGTTGTTGTAACAAAGTTTGACGTGGTTGTTTCTGATGACTCGGCTGTTCCATCAGAGCCACTAGTTGTTTTGTCTTCATCTGTTGTTGTTATCGGGTTGTCTGTAGTTGTACCTGATGTTTCAGCTGTTATGACAGAATCAGTAGCTGCTGTGGTTGCCTCTGAAGTTGTTGAAATAAAGTTTGACGTGGTTGTTTCTGAACTCTCAGCTGTTATATCAGAGCTGCTAGTTGTTATATCTTCATCAGTTGTTGTTATTGGGTTGTCTGTAGATGTACCTGAACTTTCAGCTGTTATTACAGAATCGGTTGCTGCTGTGGTTGTCGCTGATGTTGTTGAAATGAAGTTGTTTGAGGTTGTTTCTGAAGACTCGGCTGTTATATCAGAGCCACTAGTCATTATGTCTTCATCAGTTGTTGTTATTGGGTTGTCTGTAGATGTACCTGAAGTTTCAGCTGTTATGACAGAATCAGTAGCTACTGTGGTTGCCTCTGAAGTTGTTGAAATAAAGTTTGACGTGGTTGTTTCTGAACTCTCAGCTGTTATATCAGAGCTGCTAGTTGTTATGCCTTCCTCTGTTGTTGTGGTTGTTGTTGGGTTGTCCATAGTTGTACCTGAACTGTCAGCTGTTATTACAGAATCGGTTGCTGCTGTGGTTGTCTCTGATGTTGTTGAAATGAAGTTGTTTGTGGTTGTATCTGAATTCTCGGCTGTTATATCAGAGCCACTAGTTGTTATGTCTTTATCTGTAGTTGTTATAGGGTTGTCTGAGATTGTACCTGAATATTCAGTTGTTATGATTGACTCAGTAGCTGCTGTAGTTGCCTCTGATGTAGTTGAAATGGAGTTGCCTGTGTTTGTTTCTGAACTCTCAGTGGATATATCAGAGCCAATAGTTGTAATGTCCTCATCTGTATTTGTCATTGGGTTGTCTGTGGTTATGACAGACTCATGTAATATTGTTGTAAAATAATTTTCTGTTGCTGTTTCCATATTATTATCTGTTGTGGGAGAGTTACTAGCTGCTGTAAAGTCATCTGTTCCTGTGATCGTATCTGATGTAGATGTAACAGCGCTGTCTTTCAATATTTTTAAACTGAGGCCTACAAGTAAAGTAAACTCTTGTTATTTGATAACATTAATTTATTTTTTCATTCATCTTTTTTACCTGCTTATTCCCCAATTCAAGGTCACAGGTCCCACTGGAGCCTATCCCAGCTCACATAGTGCGAGAGGCAGGGGTTAATAACGTTCAGTTATATTCAAAACAGCCATGGCAAAAAAGCGTTGTAAAACTGTTCTAGCACTAAGATGGTGAAATTCACGTCCCATTAATGCCAGGACAGCTGAGTCACTGGATTTCTTCAACAGACAATTAAAAACCTACTGCTTTTTAAAATATGATTAACTTCATATTTTCTATGTCAACCTTTTCAACAGTTATTTCACTTTTTGTATTTGAACCTATTAAATGATAGAACTCAAGTGTGATTGGTGTCATGTAAGGTAAAACTGGAACATCACATGGACATTAGAAATGCTTAACCTGTGATTTATTGTCTGACAAATTGGTAGTAGCAAATATATAGCCTTTCTGGTACTTAAACCATTTATTACATTTTATTTTTTATACTTATTTATCAGCACCAATTATATTACTGCCACTGGATAATGTTTTGTTTTTTAAAGTAAAATGTGTTCTAATTTCAATCACCAGGTTTGAATCTTCATGTTCCATGTTTGAGTAAATTCACCATGTTCTTCACCTTTTCTTTGAATTTATTTATTTTTCACTGTGGCAGAAAGTGTTATACCAATAGAAGAAGCCATTGCTTAAATACAATCATGTTATCATGTTTGCCAGTTTAATACTTCTTAGCACCTCTTTTACTAGGTACTAACCACTTCACAAGATTGCTACAAATCTCCAGTCATTGTCACACCAAGCTCTTCAACCATTCTGCAATCCTGCATATTACATATTGTTGCTTCCTCAAAACACACAAATGTCCAAGTTTAATCTAAAGTAGCCTACTTTAATCAATAGTGTGAAAAACTGTTTACTTGCTGTTTAATATATCCCAGCTATTGGCAGGTAGCACTGTAAGAAGGTAGTCAGTGTTATGTAGACAATAGAGATATGTTATATATTTATGCCCATTTTTTATTAATTATTCATAAATCCTTTTAATTAATTTGGTGAGGATTAACATACATATTTAACATAATAGATTTTAGACATTTACTAGAATTCAATGTTGTATTGGTATCAAATAATGGCAAAACAATTTTCTTACCTGAAACTTGAAAATGGCCTAAGATCAGAATAATATAATACGTTCTCCAAGAAAAAAACATAGTGGCACAAGTCAAAATGTCTTTGTAAGACACACATATACTAGTGAACACTGAAGCCAAGACGATTTCCAATGATATAAAGGTACAGAGTTCTAATGTACCTGTTTTTACCAGGATGTAGTAAAGTTTATGGCATGACGTGACATCACTTTCTTAACAACCACCAGGAGCTTCTTATGCTTGTTGACTTTCAAATTCTAGAAAATTTTTGTACAATTGAAAAAAATGTGAATGTTGTCTATTTAGGAAAATTATTTAGATACGCGTACTTTTTCAGGGTTTTTTTTACAGGATAACAAACATATTTCTAATAGGCTGTGTCAGTTCCACTAATGTACCTGAGATGGACAGGGGTGTAGACAAGAACAGATTAGATAAGATGTCATAAATAATACTGGTCTAGAGATCTTGACAAAATTTCCTGCATCTCTGGTGACTTCATTTCTCAAAAATTACAGCAATGACATATCGTACTTGAGCAACTGGGCAAGGCATTTAAATATTTTTATGAATTTTATCCTGTTTTTATAATCTTGCTTCTGTTTTTATAGTGAGCACCAGAATATTGCTGCATTCCTAGTGTATGAAGTACAGTATATTTCTATTATAATTCATAAAACAGATGACGCATACAGGGGTTTAATAATGTTTGAGGAAATCATAAATACTAACCTTTTTCAGTTTTATAACAGTGTCGTCCTTGCCAACTTATTTAAACAAATGTTCTTAACAAATAAAATGATTAGCAATGTCAACAGCTGGGATAGGCTCCAGCAAATCCTGTGACCCCAAATTAGGGAATAAGCAAAGATGAATGAATTAAAGAATAAGAATATGAATGAATGAATGAATGAATGAATGAATGAATGAATGAATGAATGAATGAATGAACTGTCCCACGGTCAGACTTGTTTATAAATACTTTAGTGGGCTTAAATGTGAATACATTGGTAGACACACATACACAATTTTTGTCACACCTTAAAGTCACATGGCTCCTTTATGAGCTGTGGGGTGGGGGGGTGGTTCCGTCACAGGCTGTTTTTAGATACTAATGGTAGGTGTATATCAAGGACAAAAGTCTTGCAGGTAATACAGTGAAGATAAAGGCTAGCCTTTTTGATATAATAATCTAACCTAATCGGTACATGACGTGGATAACTCTTATGAAAACATGATCTCCCAGCAACACTAAACATGTTGGTCAATAATTTTTACTTCAAAAGTTTTGTGGATTTTTTTTATACCTTTTTGCTTAGTTAGTTAACTTTCATTTATTTCATGTGAGCTAATAATTAAAATACAAAAAGAAAGCCAATGTATTTTGTCACATACATGATTATACAGAGTACAACATATAGTGAAATGTTTTTCTTTGCATACCCCATCTTAGTAAGTTGGGGGTCAGAGCGCAGGGTCAGCTATTGTACAGCGCAGGAAGGGTTAACTCAATGACCCAACAGTGGTGAATTTGAGCCCAGGTCTTCCTTGGAGGTGGTGGGGCTTGAACCCAGGTCTTCCTGGTTTCCAGATTAACCATTTGAGCCACCACTGCGCCGTAATATATAAAGTAATATAAGTAATATCATTATTTGAAAGTAAAACACACAGTACTTTTGGATCAACGCATGTTTTTCATTGCTGTGGTTCAGTGCAATAATTGACTTATATACCACAAAAGAGCCAAAATTAATCAGGTGCTGACAAATGTTAAACTTTCCTGTATCAAAAATTTTTGCAGGTGCCAACTTGGTTATTTTTGACGCTTTATGAATGGATTGCAGTGCATGTAATATCTGTTGATCAATAATATATTTTTTTGTGAGACACTTTTGTCTTCCAAGGCACATTAAATTTATCTAATTTATCCAATTGTGAATTCAAAAGATAAGGCCCTTGTTTAGAAACCAGCAGTGGCTGCTTGACGGTGCTGAGAATTGAACCCATCTTCTGGTCAGCAGATTAATGCTGTAACCACAAAGGAAACACTGCAATGACATGTTTGTGACCAGTAACTATTATGCAGATTCAAGTCCATTGCAGTACATCGCAGGGCCACACATAGACGAACAACCACTCACTCACACTCACTCCTATGGGCAATTTAGAATCATCAATCAACCTAATGTACATATTTTTGGACTGTGAGAGGAAACTGGAGTACCCAGAGGAAACCAACTTAAGCAACTTAAGCCCTTGACAGCGCCGCCCACAAAACAATGTATTTTCTTAATTAATATAAACAGGGGGGTTTACAAATTAATAATTACAAAACAAAAAAGAAATAAGAAGACTTAAAGAAGTCAATAAAGTGGCTGGTAGATTATAAATGTCATGTAAATCAGGTTACTTTACCTTTAAGTGAGGTTACTGTCTTATTTCTGCTTAGAATAACATAATGAAACTGTCCAGGGTGTACCCCTGCCTCTCACCCTATGTGTAGTGGGATAAGCACCGGCGGACCCCTGTGACCCTGAATTAGGGAATAAGCGGGTAAGAGAATGAATGAATGAATGAATGAATGAATGAATGAATGAATGAATGATTGACAATATTGCATATAATTTTTGAAATGCAAATGATATATACCATTTAAATAATCAATTGTTGAAAATAATCAAAGTACTGAAAACAAATGCATGTGTAACACTGAAAATAATTAAACAGCATATACTTGGTAGATAAAACATTGGACTTCTGATGCTAATATCTAGGAATGTTATTTGTGGAAATATGAAAATATATCATTAGGTTGAGGCGGCCTCAGAACAAGAAGGTCCCGAGTTCGAATCCTGGGCCGAGGATCTTTCTGTGCAGAGTTTGCATGTTCATCCCCGCGCTTGCGTGGGTTACCTCCGGGTACCCCGGTTTCCTCCCACAGTCCAAAAATGCCCTGAGATGGACTGGCGACCCGGCCAGGGTGTACCCCTGCCTCTCGACCTATGTGAGCTGGGATAGGCTCAGCAGACCCCCGTGACCCCGAATTAGGGAATAAGCGGGTAAGAAGATGAATGAATTAATCATTAATCGTTGCCTAAAATTGATATTCAATTGACAAATATCACACTTTGTATGATAATATTTCTACTTGGGCTACTACATAAAGTACGTTAACTACGGTCGACATTATACTTGGCAAATGAAACAGTGAAAACTTTACTAAATGGAGTTAAACATTAAAGTACTATGATTTATTGCCTTTCAAAAAGTGCACTTTAGCTGAAAACTGATTTTTTATTAAGTCCAAAATCCACTCCAACAGTATCCAACCGCACACAGTAGTCATAGATGATAAAAGCTCAAGAGTGATACGCTGTTATAATTTTTACACTATAATTGTAGTTGTGTATTCCTCTTACTGTTTTGCCCTGCTGTTGATGCATCATGTGACTCTAGTACTGTAAACTAGAAGGACAGATTAATGCTCTCACTAAATTACTTAAAGCTCAGCAATTAGATAACAGCACTGGATCTGCAAAGGGTTTCTTTTGCCAACCCTTTTATATTTTAAGCTTTTTTTCTTCCCTCTGTCATCAGATACGCATCAGGGCGCTCTCTCTCTCTCTCTCTCTCTCTCTCTTTGTGTATGTCATTTGTTTTGTAAATTAACAGATCCTATTTTAAATATCTGACAGAAACATAAAGAATTAAATGGCCCAATGCAGTCCTCTATCTATCTATCTATCTATCTATCTATCTATCTATCTATCTATCTATCTATCTATCTATCTATCTATCTATC
>JAOTRA010058713.1:0-16599 GCA_026260255.1 Pseudolaguvia tuberculata | reverse complement strand
TCTTCTTACCCGGAAATAAAGGGTGTTTCCGTTATGTTCTGACTCCTGCTGCTCATTCGTATAGCCCGTAACAGTAAGCTGGTTGGAACTGAAGTTTTCATTATTGATATGTGCAGTGGGGCAAAGAAATATTTACACAGCAGCCAATTGTGTAAGTCCTCCCACTTCAAAGATGATGAGGCATGTTAGGGTTAGGCTTCACAGTAGACATGGTGGTCTTTGGATGCAACTCAGCATTCTTTCTCCTCCAAACATGACAAATAGAGTTTTTATAAAAAAGTTCTATTTTCGTTTCATCTGAATACATGACATTCTCCAAATCCTCTTATGGCACTGCAGGATTTGAGTCCCTGGAAGCATAGTGTGTAACTGATGTTAGCCTTTGACTTCTTTCAGGTCATTCACTAGGTCCCCTGTGAGTTTCTGGTATTTTTGCTCAATGTTCTTGTGATAATTTTGACCCTATGGGTTGAAATCTTGCATGGAAGATTATCAGTGGTCTTGTATGTATTGTATTATTGTATCCTAATACCAGTTGATTTATTCACACCAAGTTGCTTACCTATTGCAGATTTTGCTGCTTTATAAGTGACCAAATACTTAATTTCCACAATAATTTGTAAATACATTCTTAATGTGATTTTCTGGATTTTTTTCTCTCATTTTGTCTCTCATAGTTGAGGTATACATATGATAAAAAATACAGGCCCCTCTCATCTTTTTAAGTGGCAGAACTTGCACAATTGATGGATGACACATTTTGCCGCATTGTATGTTCAGGTGTCTGTATGTACCTAGTACCAAAATACCTGTTTGCCTAGTACCAGAATAAGCATCTCAGGGGTTTCTCCTTTCATATCTGACCAACTAATTGGACAGGAACTACAAAGATTCAGAAAACGAACTAGTGGTTTTAAGATGCTTAATTTTGGGTGCAAAGATGCATGACTTTAGCATGTAATCTCGCTTAGGAGGCAAGTATTCATGATCTTGGACTCTCTATCACATTTGTTAGAGGTGTCTTTCAACCTAAATTTTGAAGGTGGCATTTACACTGTGTAGGCAAGTTCAGGGAACACCAAATGCTTTGAATGTAGAGATGTAGGTCACAAACGTTTTGCTTGGCTTCAAAGGCAATAATGTGAAACCTTCTGTATAAAAGGAGTGAAGGAAAAATGATGTAGCAACCACCAGCAATGACCTCAATCAGTGAGAACAAATGCAAAATACTAATTAAGAAAATAATGATAACGAAGGGTTTGAACATTTTGAAGAACATAGAAAGCAGTCTGACACACCAGAGGAGACATAGGCAGCAAATAATGATAGAAACACACACCAGTGAAGCCCTGCCTGAAAGGGAGCCTGAGAAACAGAAGTGCTCAGGAACTAATAGAGAGTAAAGGAAAGCACTACATTAAGAAGGTAAAAAGTAGAAAGTGAACTTGAGAAAACGGAGGATGAATGGGATGGTGAGGTCTCTGATGGGTCAAACATTGCAGAGGATACACATTCACCATTTCCTCGATGAAACATTTGAACAATCAGTAAAATTGGAAGATTTCTTAACTGGACAAAGAAAAATACATTTGATTTGTGAAAGTTTTGCAAAAAATGTTCAACCCTGAAAAATATATAGATAATAACATGTAACAAAGTTGTAAGAATTTTTGGCTGCACTGCTCTGTTCCTCAACTCTTGTTTTGCCGGCGTGTCTCGGGAGTCAGGTAAAATCATATTCCTATAGTCCAGACAGTGAGGGAGGGGTCCGAAAATCTAACAGAACCACACTACAGTTGGAGTGTGTGGCCTCAGGTGAATTGTATCTTATCTGTTTGTGATACTGAAGCTTGGATGATCAGGGTAGGGCACCGACCATCCCCTATTTTGCCTAAGGTGGCTGCAGCCGGCCTGTTGGCGCCGCAAGAGAGGATCCCTGTCAAAAGGACGTCAGCTATAGCTACCCTAAGAACAGAGTAAAGCATTAACAATAATCACAAATTCATAGGTTAGTTTAGTTACTTAGGACACTCCTTCAGCGGGGTTGCATGGATCCACTGTGGAAAAAGATCAGTTAATACAGCAGTTCTAGTAACAGTGACTAATTCTGCAGGTTCACTATAGAGAGGTTGGTCAAAATAATTTCTAAATAATTTTACTAGGACTTTAAAACCTACTTTGAATATGTTTGTTTGTTCCTCTGGGATAGGAGGCTTTGCCTGATTAGTTAGCTCCCAGCATTTATTCAATTGTGTTATCAAACCTTCAGAGTATTTGTATTGATGTACTTGTAGGTCACCTGTCCCCACAGCCTGAAGTAAAAACAAAAAAGACCAAGACAATTTCATAGGGAGATAGGTTATTTAAACCCGTCTGTGGCATAATTCTCATATCAGCCAATAGTATGTGTGAATTCGAGTTGCCATTCCTGAAAGGGTGTGTCTGGTGTAGGTATCTGTTGGTGTTGTGCATGTGCTTTAGATGGATTGCTTTGCGCACATTTCAGACATGAATCAAGGATACTGTCTGTCCTATCAGATGATTTCTCTATACAAAGCGATTGTGATATCATTTCCTTTACCCCTCTTCGTCCGCGATGAGTGGCGCCATGAAACTCGCGGACAAGAAATGGTAAGCAATAGATAGGCAGACAGAGGCGAACATCAAGCAGGACACGCAAGCCGTTAGGAGAGTCAGTCGCCCCCTCTGTATCCCAAAATTGCCTGTCAGAATCAGTAGCAGAGAGTTGAATGTGCTGTAAGTCAAATCCAGGAAGGATAGCACTCTGCAAAGGAGAACAAGAAACAGCAGAGATATTCAGGAAGGGAGGGTAGGTCCCTGACTGAGCCGCAACTTTAGCAAGCTTATCAGCCAGGGCATTACCCAGAGCTTTAACGGTTAGATCATTAGAATGAGCCTTGATTTTAACAATGGATAATTTATGCGGTTTGTGACACGCTTCAATCAGATCCTGGACCAGGGATGCATGGGAAATGGGCTTGCCATCCGCTGCCATGAAACCCCTCATGGACCAGATATGACCAAAGTCATGACAAACACCGTAAGCATACCTAGAATCTGGATAATTGGTGACATCCTGATCAGCCGCCTGAGCCGACTTAAATGGTAATGCCTACGCGTCAATGGAGCGGTCTATTAGGTATAGAGGACTGAGTTAACATCCAGGACAATTGGTGCGACAGGAACAATAAATTCATTGATTCTACGCAGATCTTGCGTAAATCTCCACTGTCCACCAGGTTTTGGGACAGGATTAACAGGTGTGGACTGTGGATACTGTTTGATGAATACAGGTGTCAAAGATTTAATCTGTGCCCCATAAGGTGTACAATATACCAGACACGCCTCATCCTTGTGTTCAGCCCACTGAACACAAGGACACACAAGGATGTGTCTCTCTGGTGTAAACATCAGAGAGACACAATCAGGAGATGCATCATTTTGTGTGTACACAATCATTTTAGAGCTGTCAAAAACAATACACAAATTTAAAACAGATCTCTCCCCAACAAATTGAATGGGCTCGTGGGCATATAGATAAATTAATGGAAGAAATTAAGGTTTCGGTCATCAACACACTGTACTGGAAGGGGAGGTGTGTACTTAGACGAAAATGGAACCCTATCCACTCCCACAGAGTTAGCTGTATATACAGCCACTGGCCCCTCATACTCGCTCTCAGTGTCCCGAACCCTCAGTTCCAGGAGGGGAAATGAGGATGAAGAAGATGACGCAAAAGATAAGTGTAGCAGAGAGGCAGTATGGGGGTTCACGCTCTGTGGGCAGCCCTATTCTCGGTACAGTGGTTGGGTTGTACGCACTGGATGGGCAAACCTTTCCATGGCCCATTGTTGTTGGGTTGGCCTTGACTCTCATCCCACTTTTTTACGACACTAACGAACCCAGTGACCAGGCTTCTGACACTAGTGACAGACACCTGTTTTTCTACCACTGGGGTCATTAGAAGAACATATTTTACCCTTCTTAGGCTGCTGGTGCTGACCAGCCACCATTAAACAAGCTTGGTTACCTACGTCAAACATACCATCTCCTGCCAGCGTCCAGATCTTTTCGCCAGCCTTTCTTGGGCTCATGTTATTTCAGTCGCACATGAAGGTGGAGAAAAATATCGGGGCGGGATCATCCTTAGGTAACTCAAAACCTCCTAGACATGTCCAAGCCACCATAAACCGCTCATAAAAGTGGGGAACTGGTTCTTTCTTATCCTGTTTACAGTTAGTGACCTAGGAGAGATCTCAGTTAACCTGTTTCAAAGATAGCAAATATTTAGTTAATTGATTCCTGAGGACGGGCAAAGAGTCCGGATCGTCGTTATAAAATTATTTAGTAATGACCCGCATGCTTTTTTCCTGCTCCCAGCCTCCTCTTTAATCTGTTCATTGTCATTGGAGGCATTCTCACTATCAGGATGCAGACACTTAATGTTTGTTACCTCCTCTTCATCATACGAGTTCCCCAATTCGCACTGGAGAATGAAGCGATAGTCACCGCCAGTAAGTTGACAATGTTGAGAGGATTTAATCAACATGTCTACAAAGTTTATGGGTTTGTCTGGGGAAGGCAATAAAATTAATTAAGTCTTTAAGGGCCGTTGGTGAAGGAGGTTGAACAGATACACCCCATGGACCGGCTACACAGACTAGAGCCTGATTATTAACAGCGGGTGGGTTGGGGACCGATCCCATATCGAGTCCGACATCAGCTGGGTTTGAATAATCATCGTCAGTATCTGAGTCTGAACTAGAATCGGAGTCATCTGAGTCAGATTTGGTTTTCTTTTTTCAGGTTTTAGTTTTAGAATGCGCTCCACTGTCAGTAAAAGCAACAAGAGTTTTTTTCTTGTTATCAGATTTATTTTTATTTTTCTTCACGGTTTTACTGGTTGAATTATACGGAGGTGGATCTATGGAGGGTGTAACCGGAAATGTAGTTTTGTGCTCAGAATGTGTAGTTTTACTTTGCGCCTTGCCAGAGATTTAGGAATGGCTTTCAACACATATCTAGGAATGTAAATGTTTTTGGATTTATCCCAAACAGTTTTCATGTTTCTGCATTTGTTCCAAGACTCTTTCATGTATCGGTAATCCCAATTTGGATCATCAATGTCTTCATAAATCATAGGAAACGCTAAATATCCCGCATCAAAAGTACCCTCCCATGGGTACGAAGGAATTTGTGGGGTGGATTCAGTCCACCCAGCCAAATTATCTAAGAATGGATTACTAAAATATGCAAGACCACATCAATTCATCCAGTCCTTAGGACTTTCAGATGGACCTGGCTTAGGGAACGAAGTGCCTCCACCCATGATGTTGTAATAAATACTGAGTTGTGGGACGAGAACCGCAAAACACCGCAAAACACTTATCCTCTTAGGTTTGTCCCTAAGGCTTCACAAATTTGGTGCGCACTTATATGATTCACACAAAAGAATCACTGTGGGCGAATCATTACGGAAACACACATAATTATTAGAGAGTGCCCTTTCCGTATAAGCAATACTACTGATCAGGAAGTATGTATTAGAAAATAAAAATCTTACCTGATCAGGAGTATCACGTCAGGGTCACCAAGCGATTGTAAGAATTTATGGCTGCACTGCTCTGTTCCTCGCCTCTCGTTTTGCCGGCGTGTCTCGGGGGTCTCGAGTCACAAGTCATGTGTAACGAACTTCTAAGAGTTGGATCTATATATGCAGGTACACGTTAATTAAATAATATAAATGAAAACACAAACCGAAAGTAAAAACAGGAACACACACGCATGAAGGAAACTGCTGAAATGAAAAGAACATAAAGCTACGTCATGCTAAGCTAACCAAACTGTCCACGGCGGGAACCACAAAACTTAGAAGTGCAAATATAAACAAAGTCCAAAGCAGTCCTTGTGCGTTGCTCTCGTAGGGGCAGAAGTCCGTACATAGAAACAATGACTCGCTTTAAATAATGCGTCATTGCCCTGAAGCCATTTTATTTCCAGGACAACGATGGGAGGGGGCGTGGCCTAATCGGCTTCCTTACATAACCCCCCCCTAAAAGGGTGCCTTCTGGTGTCCACCAGCAAATCAAACAAAAAAACCCCCTAAAACCAACCTCCTCCCCTGCCCAACACACCAAACAAAATTCACAACATAATACGGGGGAGATAGGCCGGCACATGAAAAAGAACCCCACAAAAATGACCATTCCTCGAGCCGACAAAAATCAATAAACAATACAAATAGGAAAGCAAGAAAAAACCTCCCCGTAGTCAGCCCACAGTACATAAAGAAATAACAGGGGGTCCAGGACCTTGTACATTCCACAAACGTAGTGGGATGTGTTCAGGGCGAGGCTTCCAAGCCACTGTAAGGACATGATGCGGTTCCTCAGTCTTGACCACGGGTAACTTGGACAGGGACGTAGGGAACTCTGAGGACCACATAGGGAAACCGGAAGGCCATGGAGGGAACCCAGAAGGAGACGGAGGGAATCCAGAAGGCCATGGAGGGAACCCAGTAGGCCATGAATGGAACTTGAAAGGCCAGATAGGGAACCCAGGAGGGACAGGAGGGAAACTAGGAGGGACAGGAGCGACCTCTGACAACTCTAGAGGGACCAAAGGGACTAAAGAGGCCTCAGGGAACTCTGGAAGGGCTGCATGGGCCACAGAGAACTCTGGAAGGGCCACCGGGGCCTCAGGGAACTCTGAAAGGGCCAACGGGGCCTCAGGGAACTCTGGAAGGGCCAAAAGAGCCACAGGGAACTCTGGAAGGGCCAAAAGGGGCCTCTTGAGGGACCAAAGGGACCAAGGGGTACTTTGGAGGGACCGGGGGATCGAGGGGTACTTTGGAGGGACTGGCGGGACAGAGGCGAACTCTGTAGGGTCCAGAGGGACCAAGGGGAACTCTGTAGGGTCCAGAGGGACCGAGGAGAACTCTGTAGGGTCCGGAGGGTCCAAGGGGAACTCTGTAGTGTCTGGAGGGACCAAGGGGAACTGTGTAGGGTCCAGAGGGACCAAAGGGAACTCTGAGGGGGCCGAAGGAATCTGAGGGGACCGAATGAAACGCTGAGGGGACTGACGGGACCAAAGGGACAGAGGGGGCCATAAAGGGACCAAAGGGACAGAGGGGGACCCCAAAAGGTCAGAGAGGGACCCCAAAGGGACAGAGACGGACCCCGAAGGGAAAGAGAGGGACTCCAAAGGGACAGACAGGGACTCTGAAGGTAATGAAAGGAACACGAAAGGTAACACTGGGGACTCCAAAAGACACACAGGGGACTCTAGATCAACAGACAGCACAGACAAAAGTTCTGATGAAGATGCTGATGAAGACGAAGATGAAGATGAAGACACAGACGAGGATGAAGACGAACACGCAGACGAAGACCCAGACACAGACGAGGATGAAGACAAAGATGCAAATGAGGATGAAGACGCAGACGAGGACGAAGACATAGATGAAGGCGAAGATGAAGATGAAGGCAAAGACGATACTTCAGGAGCTGGAGAAGACACAGAGGGCTCCGACAAAGGCGCAGAGGGCTCTGGCGAAGGCGCAGAGGGCTCTGGCGAAGAGGCAGAGGGCTCTGGCGAAGATGCAGGGGCTCTGGTGAGACGCAGAGGGCTCCGATGAAGACTTTCCTAGCCGAAGGTGTCCCCATGTTGGACCCCCAAATCCAGATTGCTTACGGGGCCCCAGCTGCGTATCCAAGGCCTGAGACACCAGGTGGGGTTGTGGCACTGGGGTAGCCTCAACCACCTCAAAGGAATCCCTGTAAAAGTCCGCACACTGGACAGATGGGCTGAAAACCCCATTAACGCACGGTGAGTAGGAGTCTTCCATACTGCCACGAATCCACTGCGCCTTAACCAGTGTGACCTCTTCCACGGTGTTAGGGGTAAACACCTTTAGTAACTGAGAGAGGAAGAAGTGAACATCCCAGTTAAGACGCAAATTAATTTCCCAAACCGCGGCCACCGCGTCCAACGCTTTCCCTTCCAAACGTAAAAATATGAATGCACACTTCTTGTGGGTGGAGGAAAACGTGTGCGGGTACCAAGAAAAATAATTCTGGCATTGTTAAATTTAAACTGCACCATTAAATTGGTACTGCTGGCGAGTCATTCTGTAACGAACTTCTAAGAGTCGGATCAATATATGCAGGTACACGTTTATTAAATAATATAAATCAAAACACAAACCGAAAGTAAACACGGGTACACAAACACACGGAGGAAACTGCTGAAACGAAATGAACATAAAGCTACGTCACCCTCAGCTAACCAAACTATAATGTCCACGGCGGGAGCCACAAAACTTTGCTTAGAGGTGCAAATATAAACAAAGTCCAAAGCAGTCCTCGCGCGTTGCTTTCGTAGGGGCAGAAGTCCGTACAT
Source organism: Pseudolaguvia tuberculata (assembly GCA_026260255.1). Lineage (NCBI taxonomy): Eukaryota > Metazoa > Chordata > Actinopteri > Siluriformes > Sisoridae > Pseudolaguvia > Pseudolaguvia tuberculata. Next base: position 8,178 of record JAOTRA010058713.1, on the reverse strand, counting down.
AGAAACAATGACTCGCAACACGCATATCTGCGTGTCGCTTTAAATAATACGTCATCGCCCTGAAGCCATTTTGTTTCCAGAACGACGACGCTATGGGAGGGGGCGTGGCCTAATCGCTTCCTTACATCATGAAATACAAGCTTGGGAAAATCACGCATCGAACAAACACCAGAACTTTGTCATGGGAGTTTATTCACGCAGAGATCTCCAAAGAATATTCAGCAGAAACAGGATAGATACAGCCAAAGTGGGCTTACGTGTTGCAGTTCGAGAGATTAACCTAGCCCAAACAGTCTCTTGTTATCAACACGCACATTAAGCAGAGAATCCTTGGCACACCTATTCTGTTTCCATGTGTGCACAGATATCTTGTAGTTATCCAACATTCTTTGACTGTGTGTGTGTGTTGTGGAGATGTACTGAGGGCAGCAGAAGAAGCGTAACACAAAGAAAAGAACACATGTACACAATCTCACATAATCATAAAGAATAACACAAAATAAAACAAGTAACAAGAAAAGAAGATAAACTAATCTATTTAAAAGTTTAAAAAAGGCTTAAATACTATCAAACATGAAAAAGGCAAAAAAAATCACTAAATGAAAAAATAAATTAATGTCTAGCATGATGTGGTCACTTTCACAGCTGCTGTTACTTTTACACTGTTCTATTCTCTGTCCTATCATGGCCAATTTAAAGGTTGGCATTGGTAAAAGAAACCTTATATTTAAATAAGATTGACATTCACAAACCGCACACATAGCACAAAAAATGAGGAAGGAAACTGGGAGATCCCAGTTTCCCTCCTCATTTTTTGTGCTATGTGTGCGGTTCCCTCTTTAATCATAGAAGCAATGTAAGTGGAAAGTAGCAATAATATTTTCTAAAAAATGAGAGGTAAAAATAATAAACTCTTATGCCCTGGTTGAACTCTACACACTCTTCAAATTGTGAATAAAAACAGAATGCAATGAAGTGGAAGTTTTAAATTTCAATATTTTATTCAGAATAAAATATAGATAACATATCAAATGTTGAAATTGATAGAATATATCAAAAAGTCTACAGTCTAAATAAACTGAGAGCTGTTTTAGACCAATAGGGTCTAATACAGCTAACGATAGCTAACATGCTTTTAAAACCACATAACAGTAGGTCACAGCGGTGATTCAATAATAAATTGCTGCAGGACTAGGATGTCTGGGAACTTTTTAAATTGATTTGGAGAAAAATAAAGAGAAAGTCCTCTTAAGTCCATCTGTTAATAGTGGGAAGTAGGGCAAGCTCAGAAAATAATATTTTGCTAACAATATGCTTTAATAGCTTCTACTATCCTAAAAATCAAAGATTTAGAAAAAGAGATAACTCCTAAATAGTGAAGCCTGATAATAAGTAAAAATTGGTGAGGTCATGCTACATCCAGCTAAACAACATTGATGCCTCAAGCAGCTCCATCTTTCAACTTGCAGAAAACGTTGGCGTCAAACCAGCGGATGACCTGTCTTAGATCCCACAGCTGAGTGAAGCTGAGCGGGATTTACGGCTAAGCTTTGAGGAACTGACCGCCAAAAAGATTGCGCAATCAGAGTGCAGCAATGACTCTCACGGCGAGAGATGAGGAGAACTGAGACAGTGCAAGAGACAGGGTGAGGATCGAGGAAATCCAGGAATGGATGAGGAGAACTGAGACAAGCCGAGGGAGGAGGAGAACCAAGACAGGATGATGGTCAACAAGAACCTAGACAGGACTAGGGACAACGAGAACTGAGACAGGACAAGGGAGGAGGAAACCAAGATGGGACAAGAGACATGGCAAGGGACAAGGAGAACTGAGGCAGTGCAAGAGACATGGCGAGGGACAAGAAGAACCAAGACGGGGCAAGAGAAAGGGTGAGGAGTGGAGAAGAGACTGGGCAAGAGACGGGGCGAGGGACAAGATGTGAGACAGAGAGGCAGACAGAGCGAGGGATGAAGAGAGACAGGGAGAGGGATGAGAACCCAGATAGAGTGAGAGATGGGAAGAGGGATAACCAAGACACTGATGAGGAATAAGAGAGAGAGAGAGAGACGAGGGACAAGAATCTAAAGCAAGTGCACTGAACAAGAATAAAACACATTAGATCTAAACAACGTTTATCAGGCAGATTGTAACAAAAACCAAATATCTAAATAAGAGCTACTCACAGAATATAGAAGGAATTTACCTATGACAAACGGGGGTAAGGCTGGAGGTAGTAATGGAATAGAGCAGTCAGTGAAGAGGACAAAATAAAACTCCAGACTGACTAAAATAACTAATCTAAACATATGCACAAAGAAACTAGCAAAAGACTTTACACAGGGCAGACTCATCATGTAACTAACATTAACCAAACAACTAGACCATAATACGGCCTCCACAGGGATGGAGAGTGGCTCCATGGCCTCCACAGGGATGGAAAAAGATCCCACTGCCTCTACAGGGATAGAAAGAGGTCCCACTGCCTCCACAGGTACAGAGAGAGACTCCACGTCCTCCACAGGGACAAAGAGAGGCTCCATGTCATCAACAGGGACAAAGAGAGGCTCCACAGAGAGAAAGAGTGGTTCCAAAACCTCCACAGGATCAGGGCAGAGCTTCTCGAGCTCCACAGGATCAGGCCAGGGCTGCTCTGTTGATGCTGACCCAGTTAGGCACATCTTGGGAGTGGCAAGGAAAGCAGAAACCTCCTCGAAAAAACATGAGCGATGTTACAACAGCGAAGTGAGCTCAAAAGCGTGACTGCGCAGCAGCAGCATGCCAGAGGTGTCTGTCAGATTGAGGGTGTGACATATAACATTTAATCAGAGAGCCCTCAAGTCTTCTAGCCAGCAACTTGCAAATTATCTTAGCATCAATCCTAATTAAGCTAATGGTAAGAGTCCAATTTTCTGTCCTATAAGTCCTGTGTGACTAAAAAAAAACATTAATAAGTGTCAGATTCATGCAAAATTTGAAAGGCCTAAGACTTTGTCTAACAGCTCCTGGATGGGACTGATCAACGGATGGTTCTAGAACAAAGTTAAAATCCCCTCCCAAATTATGGAGGAGGAAGAAAATGTCAGCCAGTAAATACCGTGGAGGGCATATATGCAATGAAACAAAAATGCTCCCCATACAGGACACCCAAAAGCAGAACATAGCAACCTTTATTACTTGTAACTGATTTTTCAAAAAAGGAGAGGTGTTTGTGAAAAAGAATTGCAACTGCCCTGCAATTAGACTTATAAAAAAAAAAGCCACAAATTCGACCAACCCAGCTTCTATGCAACTTCATATACTCTGCGTCAGAGAGGTGCGTTTCTTGCAGCAAAGCAATTTGACATTTCTCTTTCTGAAAAAAGATGGCATGGTCAATGCCTTTTATGTAAAGGTTAATAAATTTAAGATCACTCAGTCAAATTGCAGTCGACTGTCTTTTCAAGCTTGGACAATGGGGAAATGTTAATTTTTGACATGATTAAGTGCACCCACACAAGACTGGCGTTATTTTTGTTTTGTTTTTTAAAAAAGGGTTTTAATATCTGGCAAAAAAACACGAGAACAAGATTTTCTTGATACAAACATGACATGGCTAGATGGGACATGACATGGCTGGCTTAACATATGCAAAGATATTTTAATAACTTAAACATGAGTGATGCCGAAGTGAGCCCCCCGGCGATTTTTAAAGATTGCGCACAGCAACGCTTCTCATCTGCGGAGAGCAGTAAAGCCCAGCCGAGTGCATGACTGCACAGCTGCAGCCGTGCCAGAGGTGTCCAACACAGAGGGAAGGGGTGGCATTCTCCTAGAGCGAACCTCAGAAGAAGGAGAGAGCAAGGGAGAGGGGAGGAAACCGAGACAGGAACGAGGGACAGACCTGAAACAGGATGAGGGACGAGAGCCGAGAGGAAAACCGAGACAGAGAGAGGGAGAGGGATGAGAACTGAAACAGAGCAAGAGATGGGGAGAGAACCTCAAAAGGAGGAAAAAGCAAGGGATGAGAACCAGGACAGAGCAAGTGACGAGAATGAGGACAGTGCGTGGGACAAGAACCAAAGCAGAGCAAATTACAACAACCAAGGCAGAGCAAAGGACAAGAACCAAGACAGAGGGAGGTAGAGGGATGAGAACCAGGACAGAGAGACAAGACAAGAACTGAGACACAGCAAGAGACGGGCAAGAACCGAGACAGCAAGGAAGTAAGACAAGGAGTGAGATAGAACATGGGGTGAAAACCAAGATCAAGATGGGAACAAGAACCGACACTGGGAGGAGGATGAGGAGAGAGACAGGGATGGGGACTGACCAAGAGGGGGACTATGAGAAAGACAGGGTGAGAGACAAGGAGCAAGAACCATGACAAGAACCAAGAAAGAGCGATGGAGAGGGATAAGGACTGAGACAGAATGAGGGACAGGAGCAGAGACAGGACAAGTGATGAGAGCCGAGACCGATTTTGTGGGATGAGAACAGAGAAAGAGAAAGGGACAAGAACTGAGACAGAGCGAGTGACTAGGATAGAGACAGTGCGAGGGACAAGGAGAGAAACAGGGACAGAAAAGGGGCCAAGAGCAAATATAGGGCAAGAAACAGGGACAAGAATTCAGACCGGGACGAGAACCAAAACCGAGAGGGGGACAAGGAGAGAGGTAGGACAAGGAAAGAGACTGAGAGGGAGCAGAAACTAGGACGAGAACCAAAGCAGAGCGAGGAAAAGGTGCAAGAACTGAGACAGAAAAATGGACAGGGCGAGAAACTGGGCAAGGACAACCCTTGAGTAGGACAAGGGTTGAGGGAGACGGACAAGAGCCAAAAGAGGAAGAGGGACAACGAGAGAAAACAGGGATGAGAAACGAGACAGAGGACAAAAAGGGAGACAGGGCAAGGGAAAAAAAAGTGAGGTTGAGGGACAAGGATGGAGACTGAAAGTGTTACGGGATTATTGGAAACACCAGGAGTCAGACGTTAGAGAACACACCTTTATTAAGGGTAAGTACAAAAATGTATAATAAAACTCAAAACAAAACCGTGCAGCAACGCTGCTATTATGAAGACCGTACGTATCTTACGGAGACTCGAACATAGAAATATACTGACAGATTGCTCGAATCCCTAATCAGCAGGTGATGGTGGTTAGTGATGAGGTAGGGGTAGAGCGTGACAGAAAGAGGCATGAGGAGTGAGACTGGGCAAGACTCGAGACAGGTGGACAGAGGGACAAGGACTGAAAAAGAGCGAGAGAGATGGACAGGATTCAAAAACAAGACAGAGAGAGACAGATACCGAGACAGAGTGAGGAGCAAAAAAATCATGAGTCTAAACATAATAACAGGTACCAAAGGAAAAATATCATAACAATGCGGAAATGGGGAACTGTTAAGAAAACCTATTTAACAAATGAGTAAATAAAAGTACATACAGATAGGAAGGAAGAAAGAGACAGGTTTTGAGGAGGGGAGGACAGAACAGATCTAAACCAAGTTGACTAATATTAATCTAAACATATGCATAAAGAAAATCTTCATGTGGAACGTTAAACAAATGACAAGGGGAAAAGAAGACCATTGCACACAAAGGACAGCGGGATCTGGGTTCGTTAACAATCCATAGTTCACAAGGGACAGGAAAACCATGAGGATTCCAGACCTCCACAGAACGAGACTATCAGGCCTGCGGAATGCCGGCATGCCATAGGCGCCCATCACAGAGGGAAGGCATGAGAAATCATCCCAAAATCCAAGTATGGAAGTGCCCCTGGTTGTCAGAACATCACAAAGAATGGTCAGAATAATAAACAACTTAAATACAGATATGTGGAGAATGCTAAAAAAGTAGAAAAATGGAGTAAAACTCTATCTAGCCCCTGCACTCTCACAGTACAAAAAGTTGTACAACAATAGTTAAGCGGCCATAACCTATGACCTCTAAGATGGACACTTCGAATGGAAAGAAAATTATAGCACCGTGAGTCACCCATCACAAGAACAGGCATTGAATAGAAGCAGAGGTCTTTAAATGATATAGAAAGCATCTTTAAAGTACCTGTCTGTCCACATATTGTGCCATTATTTGTGTAGACAATATTAATCCAACCCACTCATAAATGCCTGTGAATGTTGTGTGGAGTGAAAGGAGTAGTCTGATCTGTCAAAAGCTGAAACAGGTTGAGGTGGTAGAGACGAGGTTGAGGTTGTGCTCGTCTTGCCTCTGTGACCTTAACTCATAGGTCCTGTGTGATAAAAATGTAATTTCACTCATATGTAAGATAGTCCTTCTTCTTAGAAGCTGCCAATATTTTAGACTTATGGAGCTTGATCAACACTCCTCTCCTTCCTTCAAGCCTTTGATAGGAATATTCCTTCTCGGCTGTGATATTTGCCTTTTGCCCTTTCCAAAAGAGATTGTACCATTTTTTTCTATTGACGTTATCTTATTATGAAATTATGAACTTTTACTTTGCCTTCAAACTAAGAAACAGCACTCTCCACTGACGTGATTTGTATTGTACTCTAAATGGGTTGTAACGAAATGAGTGAATTTCTCATCCAAAAGGGTACTTAAATTTTCAGTCACAATTTGTGCAAGACTGGAATGTTCGGCCGGGGAATCGCCATCTTGATTAGCGGTCACTTGATCATTTTGTTGTCCTTTCTCGATTCTAGTTAGTTGAAACCTGGACCAGTTCCTCACATTGTTATAAGTTGCTGAGAGTAATGATGAGCAAGCCACATTGTTCATCTTAACAAGAGAGAAAACAGCATGATCTTTCACAACAGCTCGGCGTAATTGTGCCACTTCGGTAAAAAACACGTCACCCCCATTTGATTAACTTTTAAACATAGCTTAACAGTCGGAATTTAGTTTTTAAATTAAATTTGCTGTAGCATACATAGCCCAGAAATTTCAAGCTAAAAGAAACTTGTGCCCCAAAGAGCAATATTATTAAAGATAAAATTATAATCATGTAGCAAACAGAAAGATCACCATAGATTCCTAGGAGAGGAAGGCTTTATAAACTGTAGGAAAAATTTGGGGATGAGAAAGGTGATACTAAAAGAAGTATGTGATAAAAAGATGACATAATTGTTATTATAATGATACAAGTAGCACTATAATTAAGGATCATTAAGAGTCCAAGCAAAAGTGTGTGCTATCAACTTTATAATCTCATTTAATCAATGTGTAATCTAACTAATTTTAGCTTAATGTTATATCAGTAGATAGTCTTATTTAACCAATATGTAATCAAACTAATTGTAGTTAACCAACGTTTAATCTAACATAGAAGAATATTTAACCTAGTACAATCATTATTTAAACTAAAGTAATCAAAAGTGATAATCGTTATTTGATCTGTATAAGGATTCAATTAGAAAAATATGTGGATAGGAACACTGACAGTAAAAACACAGACAACACACAGATAGATGAAAAGAATAGAAAACACAGTGATCAAGACCTGTGTTTTTTTTAAGAAATCAGCTTTTTTGAGTTTGGCTTTGGAAATCTGGCCACTCGTACAGGGGCAATTAGATTCCCACGTCAGAGATAGCTGGTGAAATAGGCAAGTAGCTTGGGGAATGTGAGTGCAAAGGTTGTTGGCCTTACACAGCAAGCTGAGGAAGGAACAGGTTGCGTGTCGGCAGACTCAGAGGAGTCAGGAGCAGTCTGAGTTGAGGCTTCTCGCGTTTCTGGAACAAACCTTATCCGAGTATAGCGGTAGCTGAAATCTGTGGTGGCATGCATATGCTCCATAAATCTTGCCAGTTCAAAGCCAAGGTTTGTTAGCTGAAAACGTTGATAGTGGCGAATGGCCTCTGCACGGGGTCGTTTAGAGTTGCGAGCTAAATGAAATAGGGGCAGTATTGAAATTGAAATTTATTGAAAAAATAAATAGCAGTAAAGCTGAATACATTAAAAAACATTATTTACTATTAAACTGGAATTAAAAGAAATACATACATACACATAGACTAACCCAGCCATTAGGGTTGCACAAGCCAGTGCATTCTAAGTGCCGGTCCCAAGCCCGAAAAAATGAGGAGGGTTGCGTTAGGAAGGGCATAGCTGTCATGATGGACTGTAGAAACGTGGATTTGTTGTGTGTTCAGGAGACCAAGTGGAAAGGCAGTAAGGCCAGGAACATTGGTGGTGGATTTAAACTGTTTTATCAT